>VOPJ01015580.1:0-65000 GCA_014673585.1 Semibalanus balanoides | reverse complement strand
GACAGGAGGAGGCCCCCATACATAAGCTGCCCAGTACTAGACAGGAGGCCCGATACTAAACAGGATGCCCCAGTACTAGACAGGAGGCCCCCAGTATAAGACAGAAGGTCCCCATTACTGGACAGGAGGCCCCCATACTAAAAGGAGGCCTCCATACTAAATAGGAGGTCCCCTCAGTAACTAGACAGGAGGCCCCCAGTATTAAGACAAGGAGGCCCAGTAAGCTAAGACAGGAAGGCCCCCAGTACTAGACAGGAGGCTCCCATACTACAGAAGGCCCCCCAGTTCTAGACAGGAGGCCCCCAGTATTAGGCAGAAGGCCCCCAGTATTGGACAAGAGGCCCCGATGCTAAACAGGATGCCCCAGTAATAGACAGGAGGCCCCCAGTATAAGACAGAAGGTCCCCATTACTGGACAGGAGGCCCCCATACTAAACAGGAGGCCTCCAGTACTAAATAGGAGGTCCCCCAGTACTAGACAGGAGACCCCCAGTATTAACAGGAGGCCCCCAGTACTAGACAGGAGCCCCCAGTACTAGACAGGAGCTCCCAATACTACAGAAGGCCCAAGTTCTAGACAGGAGGCCCCCAGTATAAGACAGGAGGCCACAGTACTAGACAAGAGGCCCCGATACTAAACAGGAGGCCTCCATACAAAACAGGAGGCACCGAGTACTAGACCTAAGGCCACCAGTATTAGACATGAGGCCCCCAGTGCCATATAGGAGGCAGGAGCACCAGCCCCGGTACTAGACAGGAGAGCCATCTCCTCCTTGTATCCTCCCCTAGTCTGATCTAGCTTACATGAGGCCCTTGTCCGACAGCAAAATCAACATTTTCGCGCCGCTTCGCGCCGCCGTTGCAATACAAATTAAACTGTGTACGGGTCAAAATTAAATTAAAAATTGGTAGCGTTTCGAGGCGCATTTGTTTGTGTTGTAAATAGGTTACTAGTTTACCTATATACTTATTGGGCAAAAGGCTAGCTTTATCACTTCTTACAGCATTTTTAAAGACAAAACAATACTTTTAGAGGTCAGCAGTACGCACTATACGCAAAGCGACGCATTGATGAAAATGCATATCCAGGGCATAATATTCAAATATTTGGCACGCTCCGCGGCGTAATTCCCCTTAGAGCTTCCAAAGCATTGAGGAAAAAACTTGATAAACTTCATCCAAGACATCACGGACTATGGGATCGGAACATGGCCGCTGTTGCGACCGTGCATAGCGATTACCCTGTGGTATCTGTTGGATGCCTGATCGGGCTCGCGCTCTTCAACGAGAGAGTGGACGAGAAGGAGGATATCACCATTGTCATGGCCATGAAGACACGACCGGAACTAAAAAACAAACAAAAAAACACGACGACTTCAGTGAAAGAATCTCATCCTGCAGGAACCACTTTCCACCCGGGCACGGTCCGATCCTCGAACCTCATCAAAAGCCTGCCTGGGAAGGCAACCACTTCCTCGGACGAAGATGTGGCGGACCTGGGCCATCCACCGCCTGTATCAGCTGGCCCAGAAGCGGGGTTGCACCCTCCCGGTGTGAATCAAGCGACGTGGCCGAGCATGGCATCGCCCTCGTAAAGCGATTCCTCGGTCAGCGGACCAAGAGCGAGGAACAGACGCAGATCCTCCTGAGGACAGTCTCGCTCCACACAAGGGCGGTGCCGAAAAAGACAAAGGAGCAGCTGAAGACCATGGTGGTCAAGGAAGTCTGAAAGTCTGAAGTCTTACAGCTAAAGAGGTGATGAGGGACTCTTCCGGAGTTTGGGACTCATTAGCTGATGTTATGTGTTATTATTACGTTGTCCCTGACCATCGCCTTTGAATAAATCACCTTTCATTTGCCTCGTTTTCCCTCTGATGATTTTTGTGATGTTTTCTTTATTTCGTGATATTTTTTCCAAAGAAGCAATCATTTTGTGCTACCTGAAAAAATAGTCCGATTTTGATGAAACTTTTACTGAATCATTTGCGTACATCTACGAGCAAGGGCGAAGTGTGCTGATATCGATACCGCCAAGTTGGATTTTCACTATTAAGACTTGGGACACCCTAATATACACATATATATATATAAATATATAATATAATATAATTATATATATATAATATATAACTATATAACTATATAACTATATATATATATAATATATATATATATCATATATATGCATATATATATACATATATAGCATATATATGCATAGATATACATATCAAATATATATTATATATATGTGTATGTGTGTGTGTGTGTGTGTGTGTGTTGTGTTGTGTGTGTGTGTGTGTGTGTGTGGTTGTTGTGTGTGTGTGTGTGTGTTGTGTGTGTGTGGTGTGTGTGTGTGTTGTGTGTGTGTGTGTGTGTGTGTGTGTTACAGCAGTATGAATAGAATACCGTTAGTATGCATTACTAAATAGATAGTTTTAAAAACTAACTGACTGTCCAGTTAGTTTGGAAACTACTGACGGCCAGTTAGTTTGCAACACAACTAGTTAGTTTGCAAACTAATTAGTTTATATGCGAAATCGACGATGTAATTTGGCGTTGCAATACCATCCAGTGGCAAATTGGTTTTGATCGATGCTTTGTCAAACTATATCGCTTGGCTTATTCCACGTCCCGGTTAGGGTATCCCGATTCGAATCGCTGCTTAAGCATTGATGGCCTGCGACCCGTGGCAGCGGTCGCACTCAAGGTCAAGTCAAGGTGACGTCTGCATTGAACGGGGTGAACCATGAAAAAGGCATGCCGGGTACCTTAAACTTTCAACTCTTAATGCTGTCGGCCAAAAACAAATGGCCAATCAGACGGTATGGATCAGGGGACCGTACAGTATGCACTGCAAGCGATACCTGGTATATGATTGTGTGTGTTTTTTTTTTATATAAATAAATACAATATAAAAATATAATTTGCCATTACTTTTGGATAAATTCGATGCATCCATTATTTTCATTTCTAAAGTTGGTGAACCACTCAGAGCCAGCGTTGAAGTTTTAGCCGCTTTCTGGTCTGGTATTTTGCTTTCTTCAGTAAGTTAACCCGCATCGACGTGCAGCTTTCGGGTGCAGCTAACGCCCGGGTCATGATGCTGCTGCATTCCCCAGGTGGAGGTGCGAACTTTGTGCACAAATCAGTTATATTCTGGACTCCAGAACAGTGGCGTATTTAGAAATCCGCCAAGGGGGGTCCAAGCCTTCAGGGGCGCCAAATCCAACACATGATGGCGCGTCAGCCGAAAGATGTTGTTGAGCGGGGGGGGGGGGGGGGGGTTGGCTCCGATATATTTCCGAGGGCGCCTCCCAGTTACCACATCCTCCAATGGCACCCTCGATGCACCCTCTGAAGGCGTCATCCCACATAGCTCCAAAGGTAACCTCCGATACAACTTTAAGAACTCGCCCTCACACACGCTTTCCGATACACCTCTAAAGGCGCCCTTCTAAATATCTCCGAAAGCGCCCTACGATAGATCTCCGAGGGCGTCCTCCCTTAAGAGGCACCCTCTGTGAGACCAGAGACACTCCTCGCCTCACATTTAGCAAATGACGTCTTTGGGGGTACTTATGTAGGGAGGGCGCCCTCGGGCCTCAGAGATATGTATCTGAGGGTGATTTTGAACTGTGAGAGGGCGGCGCCTTCAGAGGTGAATATATCGGTGGGCACCTTTGGAGGTATGTGAGAGGGTGTCTTTAGAGGTGTATCGGAGGGCGCCCTGATACACTTTCTCGTATATGTATCAGAGGACAGCTGCGAAAGTGTATTCGAGGACGCCTTTGGAGGTATGTATAAGGGCACCATCAGAGACGTATTGGAGCCGGAGGTCGCCATTTGAGCCTGCAGAATGTAGATATTTGGTAGACCGTTTTCAAAGGTGCATAGGGGAGGCGCTTTTGGAGGTGTGTAGGAGGGCGCCTTCTGATTTGTGTGGGAGGGAACCTTGGGATGTATATGGGAGGTTGCCCTTAACCCGCGAGTCACTGGGGTGCTTTTTTAGCCCCCCCCCCCGAGGAATATCTGGAATATCGCACAAAATAATGCAGCTATCAACGCCAAACTTCTAGTACCTGACCGGGCATCATTTTCACAACCTTTACATTAAAAAATCGTCAGATTTTATTTGTTAGATAAAGCTAAGCTAGTGACGTCACTACACACGATTTTGACACCAAAATCATCTAAACTTTAGGAGTCCGTACAAATGCCATATAGCAGACAAAATAGAATCCGAAAACTTGAGAAAACAGCAAATGTCAAAAGCTACAACATGGCAATCTCGGATTTTTGAAAAAAGTTATTTTGGAACCATTTTTTTCTTCAAAAACTTACTTAAAAAAATACCAAAAATCAAAACTTTTTAAGATATTTAATAAACCTGAATATTTTTAAAGTAACTATACATATTAAACCACCATACCGAATTTCAAAATGATATCTGTATTTGTAACTGAGTGATGACATCTAAGGTAAGGGTAACTCGTGACGTCAAATTTTGAAATGTATTTTTTGTCCTTTTCTGAGCAGATACAGACAAATGAAAGGCAGCACTGTATTTCGGAGACAAAATCGGTCTAGAATATTCTACTGATTTATCGTATTAGTCAATTTCAAATTTTGGCCTTGTGTGACATGGATTTGACCTTCACTTGACCTTTACGTCACGTACATTAAGTCAGGTGGTAAAATGAGTATCAATTTTGAGTTCTTCACATAAAATGGACTGTACAACATGTGTTGCATGACTTTCGTATAATTGTTGGGCATAGTGACCTTATGTGACCTGACCTTGAACCTTGAAACATTTTGCCAAAAAAATCCTATTAGCTAAATTCTGGGATGTGTGTCATCCTTTTGAGAGCACTCCTGGTGATAATGTTGAATGAAAAATTTGTCTTATAAACTAGATGTAACTAGAACGCTAAATTTTGAACCCTTGGACCTGATTCTTTGACGTCACCACTGCCTGTAGGGCAACCAAATTATTTGTAGTCGATGAAATTTCCTGGGTTATCGATTGCTGTTTGATTTAGCTTGATCATTTCAT
Organism: Semibalanus balanoides; assembly: GCA_014673585.1. Lineage (NCBI taxonomy): Eukaryota > Metazoa > Arthropoda > Thecostraca > Balanomorpha > Balanidae > Semibalanus > Semibalanus balanoides. The sequence continues at coordinate 59,941 of VOPJ01015580.1, read as the reverse complement.
TGGTTCGAAGATACAAGGGGGTTAAAAAAGCCCACCCCCCCAGTGACTCGTGTTACAGAAAATACCCCAGTGACTGCGGGTTAAAGGTATGTTTGAGGGTGCCTTCAGAAGTTTTATTTAAGGGCGCCTTTGAAGGCATGTGGGAAAGTGTTTTGGAGTTGGTTTTGTACTCAATCACTCTCGCACTTACCTCTCGCAACTCACTCTGCACTTACTCTCGCACTACTCTCGCACCACTCCTGCACTCTTGTTTTGCACTCACTTCGCAGTTTATTCATCGCACTCACTCACTCCTAACTACTCACTCACTCACTGCACTACAACTAACTAACTAACTAAACTAACTAACTAACTAACTAACTAACTAACTAACTAACTAACTAACTAACTAACTAACTAACTCACTAACTCACTAACTCACTAACTTCATCACTCACTCACTCACTCACTCACCCACTCTCGCTCTCAGTCACTCACTTAAGCTATCACTCAATCGCTCACTGTCGCTTTTACTCACCCCCTCTCGCACTCACTCACTCATTAACGCACTCGCTCTCGCACTCACTCACTTGCACTCTCTCTGGCACTCACTGACTCTCGCACTCTCGCTCTCACTGTCACTATCGCTATCACTATCGCACTCTCACTCTCAATCACTCCCTATCGCTCTCAGTCACTCTCGCACTCACTTACCCACTTTCGCACTCAATGACTCGATCTCGCTCCCACTCGCTCACTCTCGCTCTCACTCGCTCACTCTCGCTCTCACTCGCTCACTTTCGCTCTCACTCGCTCTCACTCGCTCACTTTCGCTCTCACTCGCTCACTCTCGCTCTCACTCGCTCACTCTTGCTCTCACTCGCTCACTCTCGCTCTCACCGTCGTGCTTCCACTGCAGTCAACTCGCACTTCCGCAGTCCACTCACTCGCACTTCGTTCCTCAGGTCGCACTCGTGACTCACTTAGGTCACTCTTTGCTCTCACTCACTCACCTTTCACACTCACTCACTCTCACACTACTCGCACTCTCGCAACTCTCGCTCTTTCTCTCTCACGCTCTCGTGCGCTAAAAGTTGCGGCTCTTATTCACCATCTCGCGGCTGTGGCCCGAAACATGACAGCAGCTTTAACTAACGGCGACGTGCCAAGCGGGCGCTGGTTGGATCGGGAAGAGAGGGGAGGGTGACATGACTTGACCGGTCGGAAGGGCTGTCCTGAAACCGCGAATAACATGGGGCCCTCAACTGGTCTCGCGCACGCTCGCGCACTGCCGGCTGTGACGTTACTCGCCATGCACAGATACTTTCAAGAGAGACTGTACACGAAGTAAAGGTCAAGTAAAGGTCAAACTCATGACACAAAGGGTAAAAAATGAAACTAATGGATACAATAAATCAATACATTTTTATGGACTTGTTTTGTGTCAGAAATACAGAGCTGCACTTTGTCTGTATTTGGTCAAAAAGGCAAAAAAACGAAATTGCAAAATGTTACGTCGTATCGTACCTTAGATGTCACCAACCAGTCAAAAATAGAGATATTATTTTGAAATTTAGTATGTTAGTTAAATATGTACAATTATTTGATAGATATTACGTTTTGTAATATCTTTAAAAGTTTTGATTTTTTAGTCACTTAAAACAAATTGAATTTTGTGATCAAAAACAACTTTTTTTTCATAAATCCGAGATCACCATGTTGTAGCCAATGACATTTGGTATCTTCGCACGTTTTCAGATTCCGTTTTGTATATTTCATGGTATTTGTACGGCCTCCTAAAGTTAGTTGGTTTTAGTGTAAAAATCAACTTGCTATATCTAACAAAAATCTGACGAAACTAAAAAAAAACATCCACAAAAGGTTAAAAAGGATGCCCGGTCAGGTACTAGAAGTTTGGCGTTGATAGCTGCATTATCTCGTGAGATACTCTAGATATTCCTCGGGGGGGGGGGGCTAAAAAAGCCCTCCCCCAGTGACTCGCGGTCGCGGGTTATGTCACACACGGTCACTCAATTGCGTGTGACCAGAGGCGACGTGTCAGCAAGCCATTGTCACTAAGTGTCACGATTCAGCCACATCTGTAGGGTCTGAGTGCATCCAGCGAAGAATGACAGGGCGCTTTTACAGTAAACGTCTTCCCGTAGTCGACATAATATGTTCACGGCTTTTTACATTTGCATCCGGCGGTAACGGATCAGAGTGCCCTGTTCAGTTAACTTCTTCCCGCAGTCGGCACACCCGTGGGGCCTGCGGGAAGTGTATCCAACGATGTTCCCTCGTGTGTATCCAACGATGCCTGTTTATCAAACGATGCCTTGTGTGTACCCAACGATGCCGAACCAGACTGACCTGATAAGTAAACTTCTTCCCGCAGACGTCACACCCGCAGGGCTGCATCTCCCCTTGTGTGTGTCCTGCGGAGTTGGATCATAGTGCCCAGTTGAGTAAACAAACGTCTTCCCACAGTATGTTGTCACGCCTGCATTTTTACATTTTTTATAGATCACATATATATTAAATAACACACTTACATCACAAGTTGCTCTCCACTTGTTATTGTTGCGCAGCCCGTCTAGCGTGTATCCGTTGGTGACGGAGGAGACAGTCACGTCGAGTAAACGTCTTTCCACAGTCGTCACAGCTGTGGGGCTTCTCCATTGCGTGTATTCTACGGTGTTTGATCAGATTATCCCGCACGTTGAACGTCATCCCGCATTTGTCACATATGTAGGACCTCTCCTCTGTGTGTATCCGCATGTGACGCTTGAGACCGCCATGTCGAGTAAACGTCTTCCCGCAGTCACCACACGTGTGGAGAGCATCCCACTTGCGATTCTGACGGCGATTGGTAGGATGCGTATCACAGCTGTGGTCACATCCGGAGCCTTTTCCGTCTGAGTTGCTATCACGATGGTTCAGTATTGTACTGTTTCCGTCTATTGTGAAGTCGTCATTACCGTTCCTACCAGCGTGGCCCTGGTGTTGGTTGGCGTGTGTGAACGCACATTCTTGTCCAATCGAGTTGTAACTGCAGTCTTCAGTTCCGAGTCGGGTTAAACCTGCAGAAGAACACGACGATCAGTAGTGCATTTGTGAGGAGGGCGACCGATTCTGACTTTCATTTGGATTCTTACAGGATAATGAAACATAAATGCGGCCTTTGACGCTAGTGCGACCTGCGACCTGCAAGAGCCACCACAATGTAAATATTACAGTCCTGCGTTCATATAAAGCAACTCAATGCGCCGGCGCTGAGATCACGAGCAAACCTGCGGTAGCGCAGGTGACAGTGAGTCTAGATCAGAACCTACGGAAGATCGTGGATGTTAGTAGGTTATACCACACAACACATACAGAAGGGAGATCGTCGATGTAACACCTCCCAACAAATACATGATAAAAAATATTTGGGATTAACCCGCGCACTGCAGGGATAGGCTAAGATGCTCCTTGAAGGCACACAACTATCAATCGTTACGCCAAGAAAGCGGACGGATCGGTCCAGAGGAACATCTACTCCGTACAGCCGCAGGGGTACGTCGGGACAATGCCCTCTGCAGCGGCAGAAATGCATAGCCTTCGATTCAATGTTGAGAAGCGAAACCCATAACGCGTCGCCCACCTATCTAGGCGGGTGAGCGTCATTTGCAACTGGCGCTTCATTGCAGGCGTTGAAAGCTAGGTACACCAGAATATAGCGAAATCATCTACAAAGAGAGAACGTCCAACAGACTGTGGGAGAACATCATCAATGCCATTCTTTAACCCCGCCACCCATTAAAAAGTGACCAAGAGTGCCCTCACCCCCGATCCCAAGGACGCACACCTTTCGTTAAAACCAGAGAAAAAGAGAGAAAATGTTGCGGCACTCCCAGCTAAGAAATGGAAACAAACAAGATCAGGCTGCATTGGATCAGGAGAAGCGGATTTAGCCCCCCCCCCTAATATCTCGAAAACCACGCAATGTAGCGACAAGTGGAGAACAGCATTAGAGCTCGGTACAAGCTATATCGAAAGTAGGTATATACATCTTCTATGACAAGTATGTCAAGTCTTTGAATAAAAGTATGTATTTTTTAGGTCGGGTCAATATTGGGGTCACTAGAGGTCATCAAAGGTCAGATTTTCCAGTTTAAGGAATTCAGATAAGAAACCTTCAAACATATTGGTAACTATGGTAGTTAGAAACAAAAGGTAAAATAAATGGAAAGCTCCTGAAAAATACAATTGCCAATATGTCCTCAAATTTAAGCTTAGGTCAATAGTTTAGGCTTTAGAGGCCATCAAAGGCAATTTTTGCAAAAATGATTTTCGTAAATAACTTTTTACATAATACATAAAAATCCATAATGCTGGCGCCATCGTGTTTATCTCGCCACGGCGCTTCGAATCATATCATGTTGACCAGGTTAGGAAAACTGCAAAATTTGACCTTGGGTCAAGGTCAAGTAAGCAGTGACTGAAGTAGATCATGTTGCACATTGTGAAACGTGTCTTGACAAGAGACACGACAAGAGAGACGACAAGAGTGTCTCGACTTGTCTCAACGAGACAAACACTTGAGCTTGTATCGAGAACGGGCTTCACTTCTTTATCTTCACTCTGTCTAGTTATCGACAAAAAGTGAGGCTGACCTCAGATTACCTCGGCTGACTCTTTAGGGATCACTGGACAACAATTGCACCTGAATCATCAATAATGGCCTATGATAACATGATCCAGAAGGAATTGGACTAATAACATGCGTATCCTAGGAAACGGATAATTTTTAATACTTCCCATTGACTTATAGTGGGAAGGTCACAAAATTGACCAGTCATTAGGTTACTGATATAATAATAAACAATCCGAGATGTGCAAATTATAGTTACCAATGACCTAATGCAATCCTGCAAGTTTGAAACCAATCGACACAATATGGCTGTGGTACGATCGCAAACTTTCGGAGGTGGGATTATCACGTGACCTGGTCTGGTGACCTGACCTAAGATGATATGACCTCAAGAACTGCACATATTGTGGGTAGTTGATTTATGAACAAGAATGCCAAAAACAGCGCTATCCTCTAATAGCCTTAGGGGTGGGCGGATTCCCCCCCCCCCCCCCTCCAGAGCGTGTGCAAGATGATTCAGAGTACAACATTTCTCTCTAAAGCTGTTCACGTGTGTGATGAACTTGAACTTGGTAGGTATGGGAACAAGAGCGTCACTATGCAATTTTAAGTGGGGAGACGTGATTCTAACCTAAAGTGATCAAAAAACGTGATCGATTTAACGTGATCAACCGCACAACGCTCATTTCCAAACTCCCAACCTATTATATTGCCTGCATCTGAAAATCCGAAAGAGAGGCTGTGATAAACAAACAAAGCTTGACCTATCCAGCAGGATATTCTTACCGTCAGCAGATGAAGAAGACGTGGTAGCGCCGACAGTCTCCTCCTTGATTTCCACCGACATGGTGGGACCAGGCGTTGCATTTTCTGGATCATCTGTAAACAATCAGTACATATGTTAATAAGTCGTAGCGGAATGATTGACCCTAGGAACTGCAGACTGATTCGTAATTAGTAAAATGTGATAGGAGTGAATTGATAAGTGATAAGTAGTAAAGTAGTGATAAGTAGGAATTAGAAGAATCGATAGTGAAGAAGCGCCTGTTGGAAGAGCATTCATCGATGCATATGGTACACCATGAGATGTCGCTACACTCGTCCTTCATTCACCAGCGGCTTAAAGGGATTATACGGGTTTCCGTCCTGAAAGGAAATGCACTCTTTTGCAGTTGTGCTTAAACACGTTTAAGACATATGAGAGTGAACGCTCCGTTGCTCATATTAAATACCATTATTTCAGCAATTATCAGCGTTTTAAACTTTGACTTTTTCAAAGACTTGTATCTGATAACGAGTACTTGATCGGGAATAACTGTCCACACACTTTTTTAATATCTTATCTTGGGTTCCGGGCGTAGGCAGAGACCGGCTGTCTATACCTTAGCAGAAAACTCTGCAAAAAAGGTACGCGGTGGCATCACCGAGCAACTTTGAAACGTCCCTTTACGTAAAGAAGTGCATTTCCCAGAAAAAATGTGGTAACACGGAGGCCATCGTACCACCTTGTAAGTCAACGTGTTTTACTATGTAACTCAATTATTCTGGGAAAAACCCGTATAATCCCTTTAACCATCGTCTGCGCGACGCCGTTTTTGGTACATCTGTTCGGGCATCAATTACGCACATTATGTGCAATTATTGGCGTCGGGTCATCTCAGTCAGGTTACCAGGCCAGGTCACGAGACCGTAACAAAACAAATGTTTGTCGTCGTACCAACTATCACAGTCACAGTTTACTTACACAGTTGTATTACGGCCGATCGGTTTGATACTCACAGGATTTCATAAGGTCATAGGTATCTATAATTCGAATATCTCGGATATGTATATTGGTGACCTAAGATCGGGTCAATTTCGTGACCTCCCCGTTATAAGTCAATGTGGATATATTCAAATGTTTCCTATTCAGGGATACGCATCCAATTCCTCTGGATCAGACTTGTGCCTGGATCCCTAAGTTGGATCGGGGATCCCAGTGGATCCCACGGTATAAATGAATGAAGATCTTGGATCCCAGTGGATCCCTCTGTGTAAAGTTGATGGGAATCTGGGATATTTCTGGATGCCTCGGCGTAAAATGCTTCGGATCTGGGATCTCAGTGGATCTCTGATTGAAAAGAGCCCCTACAGTGAAATATACATCTTGACAACTCACAGACCAGCACACTTAGTGTCATCACCCACTCGGTGAGCTCCAAGGACCAAGCAGGTAGATCTTTAGTCTATTTGTTATAACAAACATAACCAAGTTAAAGTTTATAATAATTTTAAAACCAAATGAAGATGTGTTTGTCTGAGATTGACATATGATTAATCTTATGAACTTCCTCATATATGTCGAATTTTTTAGGCGCAATTTCATAGATGTAGGGTAATATGATAGCCACAGACTGCGTATGCCCAGCCTAAATGCCAATTAATCTAGATGATTTTTCACAGTCCTAGCCCCAATGCCCCCTGTTAGTTTAGCCTGGGGCTCGTTGGCCAGAAAGTCCACATGCCGAGGCAGCAGAAAAAATATATAGCCGCATATTGCCGCCCCATGAATTAGACAACCATACTACTGTTCCCATTTAGGCCCTGGTCCCTGAGGGCTGAGACCTTTTAGTCTATACTGAGAAACGTAGCCGAAAAAAGCTTATGGTATACAAAACGCTCGGGGCCTTAACCCGCAGTGCGTAACCCTCAACCAGGATCTGATCTGGATCTGGAGAGGGGCGCTTTTTAAGCCCCACAGCCTCTTGAGGTAAGTATCTATATTTTACTGTGATGCATAAACTAAACCCAATTGCGGAATCCTATCAAATAACCGCCGACAACTTCTTAGAGTACAATTGATATATCCCAGATCTGGGCAATTATCCTTTTTTTCAGCAAGCCTTCCTCTTGTCCGGATTTTTTTCCTTGAGTGCTCTTTAGTACAATCATGTGATGCTGATTCTCGGACGTGTGCGTAATTATATTTTTTTTCTAACAGCTAAGGAGGCGTGAAAGGTTATCAAGTGCAAAAGGACCACAGATGGTATCACTAACCACAAGATTTTGAACACCAAAATCAGCTAAACTTTAGAGACATGTACGAATGTGGGTCTAATACCTCTGGATATCAAAGGCCAAAGGTCGCTCATAATTCATATTATACATAAGACCATATCATTGAAATGAGTCAGACAATTTTTTGCTGCACACAGTATACACCCAAGAGCGAGAGCAACGAGATACATACTGAGAGTTCACCGACAAATTGGTCGTCAAACACACAAAAGCAAAACATATTAGACAAGTGAAACAAGTACCAGTTGTGATTTGTCTCATTGCGACACGGTCTCCCAATAAGCTCGTTTGCCACGAATGACGTGTGATTTTGCGCGTACAATGTTTATAATGTTTATTTGAAATTTGTTTATTGTTAGCTCGCTTTTCACAAATGTGACCACATTTGCGAAAACAAAAAAGAATTGTTGTAACCCTCGCCCTACGGCACCGTAGAGCGAGGGTTATAACATTTATCGCAAATTTGTCTATCGTGAAGACGGCTACTACTCAAACATTTTAAAACATTTTAAAATGTTTAAAACATTTCGCGCAAAATAAGCCATCGTGAAAACGGCTAATATGCAACATAACCTACTTGGGTTACCACTTGACCTTGCTTGATATGAGGTCATTTTAAGCTGACCTTAACTGGTCCTCACGGATATGGTTCAAAGCGCCTTGATGAGAAGAACACGATGGCGTCAAAACTATTGCCTTTCCTGCATTAGGCATAAGGGTATTTGCGAAAAACCGTTTTGCAAAAAAAAACTTTTTGACCTTTGATGACCTCTGGGGACTGGGCCTCTAACTATTCACTTGAGCTAAATTTGAGGTTCAATGCCGATTGCATATTTTATTATTCCAAGAGCTTACGTTTTTTCGTTTGTTCTAGTAACTATCATAGTTCCCGAGATATTTGGGGGTTTCTGGAGCAAAGTCCTAAAACTGGAAAATCTGAATGCTGACTCCTTGCGATCTCAACGATGGCCGGGGCCCCAAAACAATAACCGAAACAATTTCCAAGTGAGACCAGCTTTCAAACGATAGTCTGTTTTTGTCTATGTCTTCGTCCTTTAGGAGCCTAGTTAGAGGGATGTCGAAACACCCGTACCCCCTCCCCTCCCCCCGGCACAGCGAAGGTGGCACCAAGCACCTGCACGGCGCGGGTTATTAAAGTATTCGAGTCAAATTGACCATAAGCAGACTTGTGCCTGGACCTAGAAGTTGGATCTGGGATCCCAGTGGATTCTTCGGCATAAAACGCATGAAGATCTTGGATCCCAGTGGATTGCTCATCGTAAAATGCCTAAACATCTAGAATCCTTCTGGATCTCTCGACGTAAAATGATTCAGAATCTGGGATCTCAGTGGATCTCTAATTTAAACGATCCTCATATATAAAAACACAAGATACTAGGCAGTCAGGGACTGAAATAAACATTTTTTTGCGTATGTAGTATCTACAATGTAGATAATTAGTAGGTGAGAGTGCCCACCAGCGAACATGGTGCCTACAGCGAACAGGTGCTCCTCCTACCTATATTAGCAATGTGATAATTACCTGATAATTACATCGATGTCGGTGGTAGCAGCTGACACTTAGCGATTATGTTTAAAGTTGTGAACAGCAATGGCTGCTCTCATTTGATTCTGTCAGGATACAAACAGTTAAATGTTGTGCTTGCCGTTTGATTTTTGATTATCGTTTTTTGCTTTCCAGAAACGTTATATTTTTATATTTAGTGAAACTAACTTAAGTGACACCTTTTGCGATGTCCATCGGCACATGTCTCTGTAACGATCAGTATCCTGTGAAGTTAAATTGTAAACAGCCAGTTTCATGTTTTTCCCTCAATTTTTGTTTTGTTTTCAATATGTTGTTGCCCACCAAGGTGAACAGGGTGGTGTGCCCAATAGTGAACAAATATGAAACTTGGTGGGATCTCCTTTCGAAGACCTAACTTTCGACGTGTTGCAGGAGAATATATTGGTTAGGCTTGATTAACTCCACGGAAGGGCTTTACGGCCAGGGCCAAGGGGATCATGCACGTTCCATCGAAGACCCACTCTCGTTACAGCATTCAGAGTTTTGTTGTTGTTTATTAGTGTCGAGTGTCACAGAGTATTGTCAAGTGTCGAGTGTCAATAGATTGTCAACAAGCATCAAGTGAGCATCAGCAGAAAACCCCACCGCCCACCTATTCATGGTGAAAGTCCCCCATTCACTGGTTGAATCCCCCCTGTTCTCTGTCTGTACCTCCCCTGTTCACTGATGGGTACCCATGCCCACCAGTGAACAGGAAGATCCAAAGAATGAAATTAGTTTATAACTCACATTTTGTATTAGGTTAAATTAATTTGCTTATGGCTATTCCTTGGTAGTAATGTAAGCAATTTATACACGAAGTTTCAGATCTTCAGGACAAAACGCAAAGCCAGTAGTCTGTTTTTTTAAGGGGTGTTCGCTGGTGGGCACTCTCCCCTACATGCAAATGCCTTGAACGTAAGTAAACATAGATGTTGTAATGGGTTCTCCCATATCATACAATTAGCAAGAAGTAGGACACCTCTTGCGTGCCCGGATCCCAAAGTCGGATCTGGGATCCCAGTGGATCCCTCGGCATACGATTTAACCGGATCTGGAATCTTTGCGGATCCCTCGGCTTGTTGTGTACCTGGATCTTGTGTCCCATGCGGATCCCGGGACACAGGACACAGATCCGGATCTCAGCTGGATGCCGGATCCAGGCACATGTCTGATTCAGTAGTGATTACAGTATAAAAGGTAAGAACAATCCGCAATATTATGACCTCTCTGGTCAAATTGTTATGATGACCAGGTCGCTGAGTACAGTCTGTCTTATATGTATGCTCCCTTTTTTAGATTAAAAAACTCGTCTTATTTCACTTATGTGTACATGAGGAACTGACATTTAAGGGAACATGTGGTAGGTAACACATGCCTAGGTAGGTACCACATGCTCCCTTAAATCAGTTCCTCATGTACACAGAAGTGAAACACGAGTTTTTTCAACTAAAAAAGGAACATACATAATACATATTAGACAGACTATACCCCACATAGGCACAGCAGCAGTACAACACACGGCTCAGTACTGACCTGATGTCGGTTTGAGCAGCACTGGACTGCCCCTGTCACGGGCAGCGTCACCCGCAGCGGAGACGGTGCGCTGGGCCGGCGGCGTCGGGCCGCCCGGCGGAGCGTCGCACTTGGACTTGCCCTGCTCGTCGGGAGTGCTCTGGAGGCAACACGGACACAAAACGTCAGCAGGGCGCAACATGACCATGCGAGTCGTCGTACCATGTAACTCCAACATAAAAGTCGTCCACACAGCGGATAGCGGACAGTGCATTCCTTGCTAATAACTTCGGAAGTTCAAATGATGCCACCCAGTGACTCAAAGCTACTACACTAGAGCTTCGACGCTATGCACTGATTATGCATTAGTCATCACAAGCACTCCACACCCAACTCTGCCGTCGTAAGGAAGAAAGCCGTACCTCGATTTTTTGCCGTTTTTTACCTTTTGGTATCATTGAAAAGCTCTTCGTCAGCCGCGTCTAATGGACCAAACCATATATCTGTGAATAGACTCAAAATTCATATATATTCAAAATTGTTGTTGGTAAAAAGCCTGCTCTATTTGATACGATTCTGTCAGGAAGAAGCCGGAAGGCGGTTGTTTCCCCTCAGGAATAAAGCCGTAAACACGCCAAAAACATCCGACTTACGCTTTTTGGCTGGCGGGCACTTCTCCCGGAGAGGGGGGGGTATTCACGTCACAAAGCCGTATCTACGGCTGAGGCCTTAACTGAGGCCACTTTGATTACTGAACTGAGGCATCATTTAAAGATCATTAATCAGATAAAGCTTACAGAATCACGGTAAAACTAGGCGGCTGTGATTACCAGACACTTCAAGTATCTCAACATATTCTTTAGCATTAACCCACGACTTACAACCTGAATACAAAATATCACATCGTGGACAGATGAGGCCGCTCTAGTGCACCACCAACGTGTCAGAACGGGGAAATAAGCTGCAATAAACATTTATGCAGTGGAGCATAAATGCAATAAGTGCCCCACCCAGTGGAAAATGACCAGTTATCCGGAGAAGCACCATATTTACACTGGATTCAACCAAAGCCAGGAGAGGCCAGCCTTCACCTTCAATAGCAAAAAGTGTCGTGCAACATGTACCGCTGGACTACGGCCTTGCCTTCAACCAACGCATCAAACAAGTTAATAGGCACATGGACTTGCGGAACAATGTCCTCCGGGCTCCGAGCCACGAATGACACGACTTTGGGGGTGCGCGACGTCGGAACTTTGTAACCGTTCTCGCGAACCTGCGATTAATACCAACTTATCGGCCTGATACCGGAGCACAAACTTGTCAGCGTTCAAAGAGAACAAGAGATGTTCATACTTTTAACTGCCCACACCGTCACTCGGGTGCCGAAGCTAAACCACAACAGGGCACTGACTAGGAAGCTGGCCCTTGAACACTTCGCCACAAAGAAAACCGTTGGCAGCAGTATGCCGATAGAGAAACACAGCATGTAAACCTCCTGCGGCCGAATAACTGCTCCCGAGGTCGGCTGCGGTATAACCGAAGCTGGCCAGAATGAGAGTAGACTTAGCCTCCACTGATCGCTACCCGCCGAAAGCTCATCGCCACAAGCACCGCGTTGTGGAACGCCGAACAACATTCATTTAACCAACAGCTTGTCGACAGCCTTCACTAGAACCGGCCCACCAGAGGAGATGTGAGGAGCTGCTGATAAGACAATGGACCTGATACCGGAAAAGCTTCGTGAGGAGCGAAAGGGTGATATTGGAAACACTTCGCTCCCCTGCTGGGGGAGACATCGTTCCCGTGTGAAGGGGCTCTTATTGACAGCTCTTTGATAAGCTGCTATGTGCACACTGCTGCGAGGAGCAGCTTCCGGAGACATCTCCTCACCCTCAAAAAGGTCGTCACGGAAGCAGCTAAAAGACCATAAACTTGCTTCGAAGGGTGGGCGAACGAGACTTCCCGTCGTCCCGCCTTCGCCTACCGCACCCTTGCTGGCGGCACGTGTGGTGTACGGAAAAAGGCCGGCTACAAGCGGCCGGCACCCAGTAATGAAGTGAAAGGGCAGCGACCGCTTCGCCAGACGCTATGTCACGGACCCATGTCGAGTACAGCTTAGCGGCAAGATTGGCCTTAGCAAGGGGTGAGTCGCTGAAACCGGCGCAGCTCTGCACGGGCCACTTGCTCGGCTGAGAGAGCAGGATCGGCATGGATCCAGATCGAACTGCACGGAGTGTGACTGCGGAGCTCCGAGGGACCTGCTACCATTGTCTGACCAAACTGCTGAACGAGAGACGGTCTGCGGGCTGTGCCGTCTTCTGCACCACCCCACGGCATTGATAATTACTGGAGGCTGGGACCCTCCGAATGTGATTGTTAGTCCAAGAAAAACAATATTTCTTTTCTGGCTCATGCAATATTTTGAAGTCCCCAAAGATCAGTGACGGTGACGATCCGCTGCCGTGAGTGTAGTTCATATGATCTATGTAGCATATCTTAGCCGCAACGAGTGCTGTCATCCAGGAACGCATTACAGATGCAATGTTAACAAACTTCAGCATTTGTATATGCCTGTGGAGGGGTGTGATGCATCAAACATACTCCAGTGTGACTCCGGGACCTGGTGTATATCCTACACGAAATGAATGGGCGCGATAAGATGCGGCTTTTTTCCTGACAGCAGAATGAATGAAAACTCACAGATACGGCGTTTTACCTGACGTAATGCCTTTTTCCTGACAATTTTAGCAAATTTTGAAGCAGTCTTCCGCAAGGAAAAAAGTTTTTGTGAAATTACATCACTTTTCACTGAAAACATTAAATTTAAAACACACCAATGAATTCAGCGCGTTAAGACGCACCTGATGGTATATCATATCATATACATAAGTAAGACATGCACTGCACATGTCAGGCCTGAAAACAGTCTTTTGCCTCTCCTGAACAATTTTGTTCGGGTAAAAAATACCGAGCTACGGCTTTCTTCCTTACGACGGCAGAACAGCATTCTTCATACATTTGGCACGAATGACTAACACCAAGTAACACGGCAGACATCATTCAACCCGACTGTGAGCAAACCATCCAGCATGTTCATCATCGCCAGACACACAGACACGTCCTGTGGGTACTAGGTACAGCCAGCCACACAGACACGTCCTGTGGGTACTAGGTACAGCCAGGGCCACAGACACGTCCTGTGGGTACTAGGTACAGCCAGCCACACAGACACGTCCTGTGGGTACTAGGTACAGCAGACACACAGCCGTCCTGTGGATACAGGTACAGCCAGGGACACGACACGTCCTGTGGGTACTAGGTACAGTCAGGGCCACAGACACGTCCTGTGGGTACTAGGTACAGCCAGAGCCACAGACACGTCCTGTGGGTACTAGGTACAGTCAGGGCCACAGACACATACACGTCCTGTGGGTACTAGGTACAGTCAGCCACACAAACACGTCCTGTGGGTACTAGGTACAGAGAGACACAGACACGTCCTGTGGGTACTAGGTACAGCCAGCCACACAGACACGTCCTGTGGGTACTAGGTACAGCCAGGGCCACAGACACGTCCTGTGGGTACTAGGCACAGCCAGCCACACAGACCATCATGGATGATAGATGGATTGGTAACTCCCCGCCCGTGGCCGAGCCAACGACATACAGGAAACTGCCGCGGCTCATCATAGAACGACAGACAGGAAACCATGTGGCCGGCGCTGTCGCCGAAATCAAAGACACAGACGGAGAGTTGCCGATCCATGTATCTCAAGCGCAGCAGTAGCGCCCTCTGAGGCCCGCATCGGGGCGCGTCAGGCAGTGATCCGCCTCACCCACTCACCGGACGCCCGCGCATATCCCTCACTGACTCTGCCCGCAGTCGCATCACCAACAGCGAGATGGAAGTGCGGCGCGCCGTCCGCAGCCGCGGCACGTGATCTGCAGGACCTGTGAGGCGAGCAAGGCAGGCGGAACGGGTCAGCAGCGGACCTGGCTACGGCACATGGCGGACTGCCATGAAAAAGACTGCAGGTAATTGGAAAGATGGCGTATTGTCAAAGAATGTCTGCTGAAATCGACATACGAGCTGTCAATGTATCTCCTCAGGGCACACACCAGTCTTAAAATACTTAAACAGCTGTATAATCAGTTTTAGTACTGTTCACCACCAGCTGCAATATCAGTCTAAGAACCGTTCACCACCAGCTGTATAATCAGTCTAAAAACCGTTCACCACCAGCTGTATAACCAGTCTTAGTACCATTCACTTAGCTGTATAATTAGCCTTAGCACCGTTCATCAGCTGTATACTCAGTCTTAGTACCGTTCACCAGTTGCATAATCAGCTTTAGCACCGTTCACCAGCTGTATACTCAGTCTTAGTACCATTCACCAGCTGTATAACCATTATTAGTACGGTTCACTAGTTGTACATTTAGTCGTAGTATCGTTCACCACCAGCTGTTTAAGCAGTCGTAGTACCGTAACATTAGTTGTTTAACCAGTCTTAGTATCGTCACCAGCAGATCTGTATAATCAGCGCACCCGTCGCCTCCACTCGGTGCGAACATTGTACCTCCTCCCGTACTCACCCTCCCTAATGCACTTATCCATCAGCTTTGACAGCGCCTCCTTGAGTTTAACCAGCTCCATGAAGTTCAGTGCACAGAGCGTCGGAATGGGCGCAGAATCTGCCACACACAGACAGACATACCATCAGCATGAGTTCCTGTATCGGCGACAAAGCTCGCCGCGGTGACCCGAAGGCAGCACAGGAGCGACCAACAGCCAATCAGAGCGATGGAACCTGGTAACGAAAACATCACTAGTTCCTGAAGGACCGCTCACAATAAGCATGCACATTGCACAATGCACATAGATTCACAAACGCGGGGTTTGCATAAACCACTGGACGATATAAAAAGGTAATGGCCCTTGCTTCTCTTATCAGTCATTGAGTTCCATGAAAATATCGGGTGCATCGCAATTCCTCTTAAATGAAATAATAATAATAATAATAATAATAATATAATAATAATAATAATAATAATAATAATATAATAATAATAATTAATAATAATAATAATAATAATAATAATAATAATAATAATATAATAATAATAATAAATAATAAAAAAAATAATAATAATAATTAATAAATAATAATAATAATAATAATAATAATAATAATAATAATAATAATAATAATAATAATAATAATAATAACACAAGCGGGATGTTACAACTCACAGCCACGTCAGGCTCAAGAGCAGCTGAGGCTGATATCTTCCCTCAGCCTGTGTGAGCTACACCTGACACGGACAGCGGGAGCAGTCTGTGGAACGGGATGGTGTGTAGTGTGTGCCCGGCCTGTGTGAGCTACACCTGACACGGACAGCGGGAGCAGTCTGGAGAACGGGATGGTGTGTAGTGTGTGCCCGGCCTGTGTGAGCTACACCTGACACAGACAGCGGGAGCAGTCTGCATAACGGGATGGTGAGTAGTGTGTGCCCGGCCTGTGTGAGCTACACCTGACACGGACAGCGGGAGCAGTCTGCAGACCGGGATGGTGTGTAGTGTGTGCCCGTCCGACTGTCAGATCAGTGCAGGGCACACAATGGAGCCCCCGGCCCAGCCTCACCTTCTTCATCGATCCTCTGCAGGACCAGTCGGCCGCACACCACGGCCACGCGCAGGCCACGCTCCGGCAGCCGCAGCACCTCGATCGGAGCGCAGTTTTTGGCAGTCGGCCGGCAGGCCTGCAGGTGCGCCGCTCCGCCCGCTGGCTGAGTCGGCACCTGGCTGCGGAGAGGATCCTGCACCGGGGACTGGCCGCGGAGAGGATCCTGCACCGGGGACTGGCCGCGGCCCATCTCTGCTCCACTGCCGCGGGGAGGAGAGATGTCGCTCTTCTGAGCGGCGACCCGGCCTCTGCCCATGCCGCGCCGGTAGTGAGAGTAGGGCTGGTACGACCCGTCAGAGTCGGAGTCGGAGGGGCTGTGTTGGGCCTCGGATATCGTATAGGTGAGGTCATCCCCCGTTGGGTCATCCTCCAGCCCGGGCTTTGCCACCTCCATCTTGACGAAGTCGGTGAAGATATCGGTAAGCAGCGGTATGTCCTCGCCGTCTACCCTGCGACACACAGAAACAGACACAGCGGAAACGTCACACAGAAGCTCACTAGCATACAAATAACTTCACATTCATTCACCGGTTAAACAATCACTCCAACAGATCTTGTGAATCTCCACCTATTTCTCTCTATCTCGCCACTTCGGCGATCCCTTTCTTTCTTCCAAAAGGAGTGAGCATGATCTGCTATTTTTCAGGGGACTTTTCAAGGGCAAAATCAACTCTGGAGAAGTGAGAACTCTCTTCGTGAAGTTGTATAGGTAATAGGTATGTGCCTACCCGATCGATGCAAACGCGACCCCTCTTTGCTGAGAGTTTGGCCAGCACGGCTCACTCAGAGATGGTATGTTGTGTGACCAGAGAAACTAATTTGTTCTTGGCTAATACAAAATGCAAATTTTTCAGTCTTGGATTGTGACTGCTAAGTGCTTACAAAGGTCCTGTTGTGCAGTACCTAAACGACATACCTCCGCTACCTGGCCATTCGTAGGTGCCACAGCTGACGAGTTCTTACTGTCACAGTTATTCATGGAAAATAACATCGTAATGTTAATCGTGTTTGTATACGTATTTGTATTTATATTTTATGTATTGATTTCATTTACATTGATATGTTTTTATGCATATTTGAAAAATAAATTATATGTATTTTGTCTACTTTTAATCTTATCTGACTTAACTACCTGTCAGTGGGTGTAGCAGCCCGTTAAAATAATACGAGTGCATAAATGGAATGAAACCACTAAAGCGAACCAGTTCATTATTCACGGATTTATGAACATTCTACCTGCTCGCCTGATCTTATGACATGTCTTCATCTTCTAACGTTGACACGAACACGACACTCCGAATATCCTGCTATGATGAAAACCTGCGTTCACTATCAAACGGAAACAAACCAGCACGCTAATGAAACACATCCGGGGAGCAGCGGAGCACATCAGGAGCTGAGCAGCGGCCAGATAGCAGGCCTCCGGCTGACCTGCCGAGGGCGCGGTGCTGTTCGGCGGTGATGGCCGACACCTGGACACCGTCCGGCTGGGGCAGCACCTCGTCACAGCGGCGCATCACCGGCCGCAGCGCTTGGCTCAGCGCCGACTTCACCAGGCCGAAGAACTCGTCGTCCCCGGGCACCACACTCTTGGTCTCTACCTCAGACGCGTCCAGCACGACACGCCCCAGATCAAGGGCAGTAGGTGAGCCGCTCGGACCGGGTATTGGGTCCTCCTCCATCACCTCCACTGGGCCACCCTGTGAGTCGTCTGAACCACACGTCCAAAAGACAATCAATATGCGTAGAAGGTACTATTACGTGATTTTGTGTTCTCGTCACAACTATGAAAACACAAAGAAGAGAAAACAAAGTAAAAACTGATGTGATGCCAATGATAGTAAAGCAAGACCATTAAGTGTAAGGTCTGATACAAAACTATCCAATTCCAGGGTAGGCACCAAAGATATACAAGGACAATGTGAAACACAAACTGGCAAGCAGACATTTGCATTTGAAGAAAAAAAAGATAAACATCTGAAAGACTATGTAACCCTCTACCGATGTTTTTTTTTCCGGAATTGGGAAAAACAGGGTTTATCATCAAAACCTACTGGGTAATGGGTTCTTTGTTGGTTTCATTTGTGTTTTTTTTAGGGGTTTTCACCAGTTCTTAGCCATCCGACATATGCTGGAATGTCCCAATTTTTGACACTTTTAAGCATGCAAACATCCTTAGAAGGAATGTTACTTGTACGTAAGGCGTATAACGTTACATAATACTACTTGCTAGGTTACCACGATGAAATTTCACATCCCAAATCACTCATCTCTTTGGTCAATAGAGGTGGAAGTTCAATGGACGACGTTGTTCGTTAAGAGTTGTTGTTCAGAAGAGTTGGGAGTCTGAATGGTTGAATGAGGGGAAATCCAACATTTCCTTTTTTCCTTTTTAACTTTTTTAACTTAACTTTTTCCTATTTAACCATTAAAGGTCTTAAAACAAAACATAGCAAACTCAATGATGCACCAATCATCTTTGTGATACGTCGGGATCTTGCTCAGTACCATTTTGATGACAAACTCGGGGTGGGTTTTAAGTTACACCCCACCCCAAAAAAGGCAGTAAGTAATAGGTAGCGCCAACCCTGTGCTTTTTCGCTAATGCTTTGCTACAACAAACAACTCTCCACGAGTGATTAAACATGCATAGGTTTTCAATCAAAGCGGCCGAACATGCCTCCCCCCTAAGAACGGGCATGGACCCCCTCCTAAAGCAAAAGTTAAAAACACCATTCGATCAATGAAATGTTAGAAAAAGTCGCCAACTTTGAAGATTCTAGGTTAAATATTTAATTATCTGTACGCGAAAACAAAACTCGGGGGGCGTTTCGACCCCCTTCTCCCCCCGACGCGAAAAGGGTGAAGCTTTTCCGTTCTAACTGGTTTAATTAACTGACTGGTACCTGAGGTAGTTGAAGAAGAACGAGATGTTGGGTTGCTTGGTTCACCTTTCATCTCTTTTAATATTTCGAAGCCAGGTGTTGATTCCATTGGGTCATCTGGAAGAAGAAACAACAATCAATGTCAGCAAGGACAGAAAATAAAATAATATGTCCCCTACTAACATTTATGCTTGTGGCTTGTAGGAACAAGTAATTTACACAGACGCTATAATTGAGTGACAAAAACGTCAAAACAAGAGTCACAGATGGCTGGCCAAGACAAGTGAAGGCGTAATTTACCATTAGCACACAACAGCATTATATTATATTGTATTTAACTGATTGGCAGAAGAAAAGTAATTTAGAGTAAAACAAAGGTTACCGATGGAATCAACAGCAAATAATGAGTCAGTCCTATATCACTGTTTCATATCCAATAAGGGCGGTGCCCATTCTTTTGATAAGCAAAAGGATAGCAATACAATGGTTGAATTCCATCCAAAAGCATATCCACATTCATGTTACATATAGGTGAAACCAAAATGCTCACTTTGCTTGTTTTAGACAAGAAAACAGTTACCTGGTAGTATATATTCTGGGGATTCATTTCCGGCAGAACTCAAAACATCACCAGCCATCATGTCATCCACTGAAAAGTGGAGAAGTTTGCGTAAAAATCACAATATCCAGCAATCAAGATTGCTTTCCAAATTCAGGATCTATTGTAAAAATACATACATCCCTATTCCCATCTACTCACATGGCATAGATGGCAATTCCCATCTATGGGAGACAAAAGACAGAAGACTTCCAAACCTCAGACAGGTCGAAACCAAGGACATTTCATGCTAGCAGGATATAGATAGCACCTGATTACACAAGTAATCAGGTGTTGGTCTTGATACACAAGTAATCAGCCTTGGTCTTGATAGCATGGAAGTATGATTCTTTGATGTGACGGAAGATTCTATTTGTGTCCACTGACACACTTTAACACTGACAGTTTACAAGTGTTTTAGTACATCGGTAATGTCGGCATCCTGATAGCATGGAATTCCAATGCTTGTAAGATGTGGGTGACCAAAATGATTGGATATTTACCCCTCACAATGAACATCATATTTGTCTATTACCTGGTAGTATGCATTCTGGAGATTTATTTTCGGCAGTTCTCAAAACATCAGACGCCATCACATCATCCACTGAAAAGTGGAGAAGTTTACGTAAGAAACACAATATCAAGATTACTTTCCAAATTCAGGATCTATTGCGAACATATCTACTTCATATTCCCATCTACTCCCATATCTTCTCCCCAACCTCAGACACGTCACAACATAGGACATTTCATGCTAGCAGGATATAGGTAACACCTGATTTCACAAGTAGAGTGTCATGGTCTTGATAGCATGGAAGTATGATGCTTTGATGTAATGGAAGATTCGATATGTGTCCAATAAGACACTGAAGCACTGACAGTTTACAAGTGTTTTTGTGCATTACTCATGTCGGCATCCTGATTGCATGGAATCCCAATGCTTGTAAGCTGATGTATGTGACCAAAATGGTTGGATATTTACCCCTCAAAATGAACATAATATTTGGCAAAGGTACCCATCATCGATTAGCGTCACACAATTTTGTGGAATATTAAGTAGCGCATTAGGATGTTACCAGAAATGGGAACTTTTAAAAGCGCTAGCATACTGAGCACCATGGCAACTATTTAACTCTGACTAACTCTGACAGCGATCTCCCTGTTCCTTGCATATGGAAAGCAAGTATATTTTGCAATTATTACTATTTTCTCGCTATCATTAAAACTGAACTCTCTGCTGCAGCTCAGAGAAAACACTTGATGGGGTGTTCCCCAAAGTCAGGGGTTTGTCATCCATGGCTTGGTACAGTACAGGTGTAGAAGTGCACACCTGAAATAGTAATAGCCACAATCTATATTAGTCTAGCATCTACTAGAAACAGGAGATAACAGTCTGAGTTTGAGATGAATAACTGTTGTGATGCACATTATGCCAGGAGTTTTCATATCCTGTCTTGTACCAAGGTAAGCTTCCAACTGCTACACAGTGCTTTAGAGTGTCATACAGTGGCAGATATTTTAACCTATTTAAAATTACCTTGCCTGAACTGAATTGATTATCCAATTAAAGAATGACAAAAACAATACATGAAAATGCACCCCAAGTCACTCAACATGTGAACTGAATAGCAGACAAAGGCCTAAGCAGCAGCACCATGGCAACTACCGCAGAAATCGATTTGCCAACTGAAAACCGTCAACACTCTAAATACATTAATTCGCCAAAATTTAAACAAATACGTGTCAAAACAGTTTTAAATGGCATCATTCGAAAGCTTTCGTTAACCCAAAGACATCTGAGCACAAGAATACAGTGGCTAGGGTTAAAGTTAACATGGGCTGGGGAAAACGGTCAAAGGGGCGGCCACTACGGTTTTCCTCAAATTCGGCACATGGATACTTCTCAACATGCTTAACAATCCGGCTGAAGAAACCATATGGGGCATTAAAATATAAGGGTTAAAATTCAATGGAAAATATATAAACTAACGATTTATATCCAAAATAATCAGTGGAAACGGCCACGAAGAACGTAGAACGAAAGATCGTATCAACCCAAGGACAACTGCATTACAAAATGGCCCAACCTGATTATAAAAAATGACCCAACCCGCATGGACGTCGCCACGTCCACTCGGGACACAATAGACATTGTCCCTAGTAATTTTCAGTCCCCCCCCCCCCTAATATGGTCCCATGTTCAAGTACAAGTGCATCTGGATTTGTCCTTAGTAATTTTAATATAATGGCAACGCTCTTGGTAATCATTGGTAGAAATTTGATCAAAGGAATTTTAACCCCTATGATTGAAATGCCATATATGGGTTCTTCAACCAGATTGTTGGGCATGTTGAGAAGTGTTCATGTGCCAATTTTGAGGAAAATCGCAGGAGCCGCCCAATTGACCAGATTTTTTATCAATTCAAATTAACTTTCACCCTAGCCATGGTGGGGCATTTTGTTTTGGACTCAGATGTCGTTGGTTTCACGAGAGCTTTCAAATGATACACTTAGTAAACCGTTGTGATGCATATGCATTGATAGAGACCGTCTCCGTTACCTGCTGGCTCATCAGAATCGTCAGATTGAACTTGAACTTCGACAACAGCAAAAGTGCGGCCGCGCTGTAAAAAGTCCAGTACTTGGGTCAGTTGTTCGGTCAGCTCATGGAGTTTCTGGCCACTGAGCTCGAAGCCCGCTGAAGCGATCTGTGACGTTATGCCTTCCAGCTGCTTAAATCGCTCACCCTCCGTCAGAGGACGACCAGCTGGCGGCAGCCGTCTTATCGACACAGACTGACTAGGTGGTGCCCTGGGTGCCCCTTGCGCCTCCAAGCGATCGGCAGCATACATCAGGAGCCATTTCTGCGCTATCAACTCCTCAGAAAACAGGCACATCTGACGAGCTTGACGCGCAGCCATAATGTGGCGACAGGGCAGAGCATAACGCTGACGGAACAGACAGCCGCATGTCGTGGGACTCACACCCACCACGCCCGACAGGTCACGTGCAGTCTGCTGGCCTCCTGGCGAGGTCCCCAGCGTCACGGTCTCGCACTGCTTCAGCTCCTCCTCCAACAGAGACAGGGCGAATGAGGTCACGTTAAGCTGGTACTCCTTCAGCTCGCTGAAGCGACAGCTGGCCAGATGCTTGTTCATCTCGGAGTGAATTGCCGCCTTCCTGTCGGCACGCACGGTCGACAGAGCCCCGAGGTAGGACGTGATGAACTTCGGCAGCGAGTCGTCAGCTCTGCACCCGGACTTCAGCTTGCCGTGCAGCGACGCTAGGTGGTTGTTGGTGAAGACGCCAGACATAGCTACCCCGGAAAGACCCTGCGCCCACTCCGATCTGATGTTATCCCAGTTGTCTTTCAGGTATGTGTCTGTGGCAGGATGTCTGATCTCCGCACGAAGTCGACTATACTCAGAGTCGGAGGAGGCGAAAACGAGCTGCTGGAGGATCTGTAGGATCCTCTCTCGCTCCGCCTTGTTCACGCCGGTGAGGTCCACCTCCCGTCGAAACGATTGCAGCACGTGGAAGCTGCAGATAAACTGATCACAGTCCGGGAACACTTCTCTGATGGCGGCTCTCTCCGCCTGGGCATTGTCAGTGAGCCACACCTGTAAATAGATGATGGATTTAATGACATTCATACGTCGCCGCCTTACAGTTACATTAATATCGTGCATCAATAAAAACTTAAAACCGGCGGCTCGAATTAATACACAGGCATTGCGCACTCTCAAGGCCTTTGGTTAAGAGCCCGGAGAGTCGCTCAGTGCTGGCAAATAAAACACGCCTTCCCCAGAAATTTAGCAACAACTTCCAGTGATATTGAGTCTTCACTGTGTTAAAGCACTACCTATTGACTTAACAGACATATGGAGGAAAATTCAACATTCATTATGTATGGACAAGAAGCGTATGATGGTTCGGCTCGAATTCGTGTTGCCAAAAGTCGCAACCAATCTCACGAAACATTCAACTGTACCAACCTTGGTTCCGTTGGCTGCAGCTGCATTGTGCTCC
The DNA here is from genome assembly GCA_014673585.1 of Semibalanus balanoides. Taxonomy (NCBI): domain Eukaryota; kingdom Metazoa; phylum Arthropoda; class Thecostraca; order Balanomorpha; family Balanidae; genus Semibalanus; species Semibalanus balanoides. The sequence continues at coordinate 35,992 of VOPJ01015580.1, read as the reverse complement.
CTGAACACTCGCAGCATGGCGCCCACCATTTTCGGTGTCTTGTTGGTCACGAGAAAGACAGACAGCGGAACACCACGGCCGAACGAGTCCACGGCAAGAATCGTGAAGACGGGTGCTCTGCTGTCGACGAGCTTGTATGCAGAGTCCATCAGGAGGAATTCAGGGAACTTCTCGTACGCGCTCCGCATCTCCAGGTCGTGAAAGAACAGACCGCAGACAGTACCGCCATCCTCCACTACAGTAGATGTGAATCCGCGTTCACTGAGAAGACCAATGGCGGCCTCTAGGTCAGATTCTGAACTTTTGGGTGCCCGTAACGCGTTGTTCAGATCATGACGGGTGAGGGCTTTCCCGTGACGATCCACTTGGTGTTGCCGAATGCGTTTTTTGTCAGCACCAGCCTGATGGAACTGCCTGGCAACGTTCTTTTCAGCCTCGGTGAGACGACGATTTTCAGGCTGAAGCATGCAACTAGCCTTTGAAACCGCGTGGGAATGTTCCAGGTTGACATCCTTCACCACGAGTTGCAAAGATTTGTCCAGGACAACCGTAATGAACACAGCGCAGTCCAACGTTTCCGTCTTCGTGTTTCGGACACGATCAGCTTTGCCGGCGTTCTTACGCCCACCATTAGTACAGGCAAACTTAATCAAGCGATATTTCTTTTCCTCCAAGAATGCCTCTTTATCAGGTTTGTTGACTATTGCCTTCGAAATATAATGGTCAGGACATGCAATTAAGAAATTTCGAAGCGTCAATGAGATGGACTTATAGAACTTTGAATTGGTTTCCGCCTCTAGCGCACTGATGCGAGCCTCCACACCAGCAAAGGAAGAAAAACAGTCCCCTGTCCTTAAACCAGCCATCCTCTTGCTGTTCTTGAGATTTCAATAGTCTGAAATAACAAGACAAGTTTATCAGTTATGCATGAAATGCTCTGTTTAAAGAATATTGCCAAATTGAATTGTTATCTACTTCATTTGTGCACTAATGGATCCAGGGGGGATAACCAGGCCATGACCCCCTCCCCCTCAAAGCCTGGAAGGGGAGCCAATATGGGCCTGTTCCCGTCGCACCTCTAACCTCCTCAAAATTGCTCCCACTTGGTCCAGTAGTATTCTTTAACACAGAGCAGTTGCAGTTGGAGCAGCTTAGAGAAGAAAAGAGGCAGATAGAGGTGCGACTGGAACAGGCCCTATGTCTTCCCCCAAATGTGAACAAGGTATCATAAAAGGTGTCTTTGAAACGGTCAAAATCAAGCCATCCACAGTGAAAAACTTGAAAAATTGTTTGCTGCTTTGCGGCATGACACAAGTTTTGCTATTGCTTATACAAATACAGAAAATTATAATACATTGTAAAACAAAATGGGAAATAAAATCCATTAAGTATCTGGCAGAGGCTCTCCTTGGCTGGCCTCAGGGCCCACTCCCTTCATAAATATTAACTTGTAGGTGGATCACATGTTTAGTCTCCTGTTTAGTTTAGTCTCCTGAGTTCCAAAAAAGGTGATGTGAAGTTGTGAACGCAAAGACCCAGACATCGGCAGTTGAAACCTGGTCCACGACCAACGCCATAAGTATGAGATGACTACCTACTAACCACCTCCTATCAAGGTTTAAGTTTAAATATGTAATCACCTAAGAATATCAATCACTGGTCATACCAAATTTTTGTAAGTGATAATTTATGATGATGTTATGGAAATTTTGCATATAGTGGAACACAAAGGTTTCTCCTTAGTAGACTAATGAAAAACCTGTGTTTCTCATTAGACTATTTGATTAGATCAAGACCAAATCATGACGTCAAAGAAACCATGTAAAGCTTGCTTGGAAGAACAATAGCAATTTATATGAACTATTCATAAGTCAGGAAGCAAAGGTCCTATGATGTCACAAGACAAAATGTTCCTCTCATTGCTAACAGCTGCTGAATGGAGTTTATACCTCTAGCAGCATTTCAACACATCCCCTTTGTGGTTTAGGATTAGCAAGTTAGGATTAACTCGGGCGTGGTTAACAAGGAAGGGGTGAGATACCTATTAATTACTTAAGCTGGAATTAGTTATAATGCAAAATATCCCGGGAACGACATCTGTAGTTACCAAATGTGATATTTTGGATCGATTGGTGGGTATATTATAGGGATTAACTAATAACTCATGGTAAGAAGCTCACCTGTACTGGCCAAACATATAGTGGGGGCTGGATCCAGGGACAAGAATAGCAGTACAGTTCAAGTTAATTAACTATGTAAATAGTGGCACTGATAGCAGAGTGATCAAGAACATAGCACTACTACCACAGTGATGAAGGTTCATGTAAGACAAATGCTGGCTGTAAAATAGTAATTTTCATTTGTATCATTGTATTACACAGCAAAACAAAATACGACCAATAATCTACGAAATACATTGATTAGGTACGTGCAAAAACCATGCAATTGGTACCTAATACAGCTTAAAGGAGGTGTGCCTACTCTTTGGGAATGTCAAATATATTTTAATTGCGGTAAAAAGCTAATGGTTTGAATATTGGATACTCACCTGGTTAACTCACCTGGTTGGCCTCCCCACCATTGACCACTCAAAGGGTGAGGGTAAGGGAGGTACAGGCCAGAGCAAAGAGGCACACGCAAATCTCCTGTGCTCTATTATTCAACAGAAATTATCAGGTAAGGTTAGCTTGGGGGAAGGACGTCTCAAAGGTGTGTCTGCATCAGTACATAACACTATTATGGTCAAAAGAAGAGGTTCATGCCAGAGAACATCATTATAAAATGAAAAGTAAATAAGAATAAAAAATCAAAAATCCTATGGCAGATTTAGCCCTTTCACCGAGAAAAGCAGAACATATCTCGTGTGACTGCCCTGTCTACTGTGTAGGATAGGTGCAAACCACAAAGGGAATAGAGAGAGCCTCCCTTGTACTCTATAATTATGCCCATACCCTACAACTATGCGATCGTACCAAGGGCAGACAATGCGAACAAACCAAATAAGAGGAAAGGACGGTTGCGCCACAGGATGCAGAAGATCAGTCGAAGGGTTTGTGATTAATATTTTTGTAGGGAACCACAAGAGACAAACCCTGTCCGCTTTTCTAACCCTGCCCTTGCTTGGAGAAAGGACAGGTGGCGCATACAGGATCTGCATACCTCTTCTAGGTCTGCTATAGAAGGAAGAATAAAATAAAATAAGTGAAGAGGTAAGGGGGCATGAAAACTGCTCGATATTGGTGCCAGGGAAGAGTTTGATCCATCTTATCTCAGACTCTGCTGGCTAAGCACCACAGTCCAACCGACCTCGTCATACGTAAGAGACTAGTCACTTATAGTACAACGGAATTCACTAACGTAGAGCTGTCCACTCACTGCCTCGAACATCTGCGGCTCCACAGAGTTGCAGCGATCGCCCTTTCGGTTGTTGCCGACATTATCCAATGACCAGCAAACATATCGCCACTTAGGTCGTTGAATTCCAGTCCAGCATGAGAAAGTTTGGACTTCCAACCCACTGTCCCACAGGTAGAAGGTTCGCAGACTTTTAACGACTCGCTCACAAAAAAAGCCCCGAGACCTGCATCGACCTGACAGCGGCCTTACATTTAAATTTTGCAGCTTGTGGCCACCGCCGCAGTCTTGGGTTTGCTTGTTCAATTCCATATCGTTTTGGGTGAAATCAAACACCCTTTTTGACATGAAATCTTCCAGCACTATATCAATGTACGCCGACGGGGAATGCATGCGAATTAAAAAGTCATTTCGACCGTCTGGAACCTCACATAGGTTGAATTTTTACTTAATTCACTGTTTCTATGCACAGTGTTTAGGGTTCCCACATAGGCCGTATAATCTACACTTTCAAGGGACGTTTGTTTCAAAATTATTGCATTCTGGAATGGCGCACACCAAGGATTCTTATAGAAAGGTGGCGGATTAAAGGTCAGCCTTGACCAAAATTGAACATTCGAAGCAGGGGATCTTAACCAAAGAAACCACTCAAGGCAGGTAGCACAACCTATTGCACATTTTATGTCAGTACACTAAAATCAAATACATTTGTGATAATTTCATTTCTTTTAAGCCAAAAGAACATTCTTATTGAAAAATTAATAATGTACTAGTATTTGAATAAAGTAAAGAAAGACCCAATCAATTCTACATGTCATAAAACAAAATTAATATATTGCATTCTTGAAATTAATGTTTAACCGGTAACTGCAGGTTTTTTCTTTCAATGGGGCCACCACGCATGGAAACTATTCATTCGTAGATATTTAACTTTATTGCCACATAATACGATTAATTAAGCTTATGCAAACATATTCATATGAAAATGCCCTATTTGACAAGGTATTTATGCTACCCGGAAGCCTCTTCTCCTCTGTGCATCGAAACACGACGGAAGTACTGTCGGATTGTCTACTTGCGTGCAGTTGTCACCACATAGAGATGAGGCTCCCAGCCTCCCTTAAAGAAAAGCCGCATACATGATATAAAACAAGCCATAATATATACATTTTTTGGACTCAATAGATTAGTTCATCTTTATGCTTCTTAGCGTATATGCAACGAATTTTGGAATTACAGCTCCAAAATGGATAAAAAATGGCTTAGTTTCGCGACCCCGAAAAACATTGTCTCGCTAGCAGTTTCCGCCCGTGCTCCACCCTGTTAAAAATAAAAGAAGAAGTCATTATAAACATCCCAAATCGAAAATACGTCACGTGATGTCGCACACCTGGGCGCACCAAAGACAATTAACTGGGGTAGGTCGCTATCCCCTATTACGAGTTGCCTTTTCTATCGCATTCCCCTCCCGATCGCAATGCCCTCTCGTTCGCAATGCCCTCCCGTTCATATTGCCTTCCCTATCGTATTTCCCTTCTGCTGCATTCCCCTCCAAGTAATTAGTTCATACCAGACATGTACCTGGATCCGGGATCCAGTGGATCTCTGGATCTTTGTGTTCTGTGTCCCAGGATCCACATGAGACACCAGATCCACGTACATAATTCTGCCGGCCAACAGGAATTGCACGATCGGGTGGTGAGGTCAGGACCAGCGCAACAAGCTCTGCTTAGCGCGGGTTCTGACCTCGGAAAGCCATCCCTACAGAGCATTCGGACTAAATTTATATAAAAAACGAGGGATCCACAAAGATCCAAGATCCTAATATATTGTAGGCCGGGATCTAAGCTGGGATCCCATATCCAACTTCGGGATACTACTTACTAGCACACTGGTGGGTACATTCTTACTAATTTTATAAAATTGGAAAATTAATTACGATATCTATGTTTGTGTAGGGAGGGGCCCCAGCGCCAGCCAGACATCTAGCGGACTGGTTATAAGCTGTGCCTGTCCGGCAAGGCGCGTGGCGCCGCGGCTGACGATGTAAGGCGGCATTCGGCTCTGTGCTGCACGGCCTGGCGTGGAAGTGTAATTGCGTCCGTGTAATTCTGTAATTGTGTAGTATATACTCGCTCTCACTGCAGTCACCTGCCTTTTCCTCATACTGGCGTGGTGGCAGCTACTTTTCCACGTCTCTAGCAAAAAGACTTAACCTTTTAATTGGTACAGTGAGTCTTGTTTTAATAAACATTGAAAGTGATTTTATATTTAAAAAACAAACAGATTTATATTTAAAAAACAAAAACAAACACAACAAAAAACAAAAAACACAAAAAATTGTTTCGGCCCGCGCGCCGAAACAATGGCCGCTCACGAAGTCAGAAACCATCACTTCGTTTGAAAACTGGAAGCAAAATCTGACCTACACTCTGTCATTGGATCCTGCATTCACGAAGTACCTTCACGACGGTGTATCATGGCAAAAGAAGACAGCAAGCTGCTCCACCCGCTGGTTCACCAACGACCCAGAAACGGTGCCCGCGCCACTCCGACTGACAGCTGTGCAGCGTGCTGCCCAGCTCGATCTCATGCTGGGGCAGATCGCGCTCTTCTGTCCAGTGATCGCCCGAAATTCGATCTCTAAAAATTCCACATCATTGGCCTCGATCTGGCAGACAATCCACCTCCACTACGGATTCCAATCATCTGGTGCTCAGCTTCTGGACTTCGCCAGCATTCGGCAGGAGTCTGACGAGCGTCCCGAGGACCTTTTCCAGCGGCTGATGACCTTTACGGAGGACAACTTGCTGAAGTCGGACGGAGGCATCTTGCACCAGGGCATGCTGCCCGCGACAGATGAAGACATGTCTCCTTCCCTGGAAAAATTCGTCACGCTTCACTGGCTGAGCCTCCTACATCCGGCCTTACCCGCTCTTGTAAAACAGCGTTACGGCCCGGAGCTAAGGAATCGTACCCGGCGTCCCTAAAGCCTGAGAATAGCCAGTTGGTTGATTCCCTGATGGCCGAACTCCAGCCATCCGAAGATGCAAAGGTGCTTCGTGCAGCTGCAGGCCGCCGGTTTCGACCGCACCCCCTATTGGGATGCACCAGCCGCCGCCGCCAGCGGCGCCCGCCCAGCCGCCGCCAGCGGCGCCCTCCCAGCCGCCGCCAGCGGCGCCCTCCCAGCCGCTGCAAGTGGTATCCGACGGCCTGTGCGCCCGGCTCGCTCCCGCGCCCTCTGTAATGGGCGGTGTCCACATGGACCGTTAGAGGTCGTAACATGAGAAGACGCGCGGGAACGGGAGAGAGCGGTGGAAAATCGAAGCGCAGTCAGCTGACTATTCACGCCGTCTGTCGGTGGATATGGGAACTGGTGACTTTGAAGCGTTTTTCGGGTGGTGCTGGGTGACGGGCTCTCACCACTTTGTTCACGTTGGCAGTTGGTGGAGGGCTGTGCCAAAGTTGCGAAGCGCGATGCTTTATTGTCCTTTGCAGCTGACCGTTAGGGTCCAGAACGGACCTACAACAAGTGGCGCCTCCGCCGCAACTACCGGTAGGAATTTGAACTAACGTGTTTATCCATTGCGCTGGCGCGTGTTTTTAAATGTAATGTTCCGATAAGTAAAAGCCATGTTAAATTAGGTTAGGGTTAGGTCAGGTTAGGTTAGGTTAGGTCTAGCTTAAGGTAAGGCGTTAGGTTTAGGTTGGTTAGGTACGGTTAGGTTAGGTTAGGTTAGGTTAGTTAGGTTAGGTTAGGTAGGTATAGGTTAGGTTAGCGTTAGTTTAGGTGGTTAGGTTAGGTTAGGTTAGGTTTAGTTAGGTTAAAAAAATGCCAGGATGCTGTTGCTTTTCAATGGATTTTACTTATCTCAACATTACATTTCAAAACACGCCTTGCGTCCGATACACGTCAACACCAGGGCCGAATCTTACCAACCCTCCTTTTTGTGCAATCCCCCATCGCCCCACAAACAGCTGCCTGCAATCCCTCCAAATACCCAAATATGGTCTTGATGGGGTACTTGGGGCATAGATAAGCATTGAACTAGTATTTAGATACCTGCCGCTAGATGTCGCGTTACGTATAGCAGATTAATTCCCAATTTCTTGAATTGTGTCTGTTTTAAGTGCTCTTCAGCTATATACGCCATGAATGATGCATAAAAGAATAACAGCTTTTACCTGAGCACCAGCTTTATCTAGAAAATGCAATATCACGTGAAATATTCAGCGTTTTCCTATTCTTTGATACTATCCATGGATTTAATTTCGCCGCTAGATGGCAGTAACGCATGGACGCCATTTACGGCACGTAAGAGTGGGCCCAGGGGGCTACCGTCCGTTGCTTCTGCATTGGTCAACTTCCGAATTGCTCAGTACAGGGCTGTGACGTGAATGGTGCCTCGCATCTGATTGGCTCTCGCCATTAGAGGTGCCACTNGGAACAGTGCCAGCTGTCTGTACAGTGAACAGTGGAACAGAGCCAGCTGTCTGTACAGTGAACAGTGGAGCAGTGCCAGCTGTCTGGACAGTGAACGAGTGGAACAGTGCCAGCTGTCTGTACAGTGAACAGTGGAACAGAGTCAGGTGTCTTCTGGACAGTGAACAGTGGAACAGAGCCAGCTGTCTGTACAGTGAACAGTGGAACAGTGCCAGCTGTCTGTACAGTGAACAAGTGAACAGTGTCAGGTGTCTGTACAGTGAACAGTGGAACAAGCCAGCTGTCTGTACAGTGAACAGTGGAGACAGAGCCAGCTGTCTGGACGTGCCAGCTTTCTGTAACAGTGAACAGTGGAACAGAGCCAGCTGTCTGTACAGTGAACAGTGGAACAGAGCCAGCTGTCTGGACAGTGAACAGTGGAACAGAGCCAGCTGTCTGGACAGTGAACAGTGGAACAGTGCCAGCTGTCTGGACAGTGAACATTGGAACAGTGCCAGCTGTCAGGACAGTGAACAGTGGAACAGAGCCAGCTGTCTGGACAGTGAACAGTGGAACAGAGCCAGCTGTCTGGACAGTGAACAGTGGAACAGAGCAGCTGTCTGGACAGTGAACAGTGGAACAGTGCCAGCGTCTGGACAGTGAACCATTGGAACAGGCCACTGTCAGGATCAGTGAAAGTGGAACAAGCCAGCTGTCTGACCAGTGAACAGTGGAACAGAGCCAGCTGTCTGTACAGTGAACAGTGGAACAGAGCCAGCTATCTGGACAGTGAACAGTGGAACAGAGCCAGCTGTCTGTACAGAACAAGGGCGTCGCCATGGACTTTCGCGTGTGTGTGTGGGGGGGGGGGGGGCAGCGTGACGCCTACAAAACCACCGGGTTTTCTCGCCGCGCAACTTTCAGTCTGAACAGTTGGTACCCATCGTATGTAAAGAACATCGTTTATGTTATGCCTACCCGTGATCTTTTCTGATTTGTCATCTCCAGCACACGCAAGACGGTATGGTTGGATTTCGTTTTGGGTTAAGGAACCCTAAAGCATCCTCATGGCGTGGACACAGATACACCTATACACGATTCACAGAACGAACCTCTTTAACGCAGCGCGACACGTTGTGCGCGACTTTGACGGTTTGGTCCACCCAAAAACAAATTAGAGCTCCTGCTTTTTGGTAGAAATATTTCACAAACACAGGGTATAGACATCGCACACCGCTTACAGACATTCATTGCACTTTCACACAGACTCAACACACACAAACAACACAACAGCCATACATTACCAGCTCATTCACAGCTGACCTGCTGTTGCCGCCTGTGCCTGGCCATTCCGATTTTTTGAATAGCCCGCTCGGTGGGCTGGTAGCGGGCCTACGTGATCTGTTCTTTAGTCTTGGTTAATTTCTTGTTTTTATTTGTTTCCTCTGGAGAGGCGCTATAATTTAGCTTTTGCTTTTGCGCCAAATCCGTTAATGTTTTGTTTGATCTGATGTTCTTTTGTTACCAAAATAAACTGAACTGAACTGAACTGAACTGAACAGAAAGGCGATAATGTTGTTTGGTTGGGTACGAATTCAAAAAGTATGACCAAATTCGTTTAACTTATATTTTTCGCTTACTTGTGTATGATAACTCAATTAACCCGCGCTCCGCTGGGGTTTCCACCCGAACGCGCAACTAGGGGGAATTCTACCCCCTCGTATCTTCCGAACAAATGACCTCAGAGAGACGCGCAATTCGGCGATCGCAAGGTCACAAAGAGCTGAATCTAAAGAAATGAAAAATGTTTCAGTCATGTCACGGTCAGGTAAAGGGTCAAGTATTGACTCTTGACCTGTCTGTGACCTGACCGTGACCTGACCTGACCGTGACCTGACCGTGACCTGACCTGACCGTGACCTGACCTGACCGTGACCGTGACCTGACCGTGACCTGACCGTGACCTGACCGTGACCTGACCGTGACCTGACCGTGACCTGACCGTGACCTGACCGTGACCTGACCTGTCTGTGACCTGTCTGTGACCTGACCGTGACCTGACCGTGACCTGACCGTGACCTGACCATCCGTGACATGACTCTCAGTGCTGAGATACTTGAGTTTCTGGACCATACTTTCCATGCAAAGCTTTATATTTAGATATATTATCACAGAATGTGCTTTCAAAGGTACAGTGAATCTCCCGAACTATAAGCAATTTTTTTTTTTAGAAAAGTTAAAGGTTATGTCAGGTCACAAAATGTCACTTTTGGCAAGAGGTCTACAATAGTTATGTGACACATGTTTTATGGGTTATTGTACCCATAAAATTCGATGGGAGCAGTCATTTTTACAACCTGACACCATATAAGGTCAAGGTCAGGTCACATAAGGTCAAAATTTGGAATTGATAAATGTAAATACAAATGTTTGTTTCTAGACCAGTTTTGTATCACAAATAAAACCATGGCATTTATTTGTCTGTATCTGGTAAATTTACAAAAAATACGTCATTAGGTGCATATGCTTAGGTAGCCATGCGTCAGATACAAATAGGTACAGGTTTTGCTTTAAAATTTGATTTGGGTGTTGTCCATACCTGATTTTGTTATATGCGTTCCGTTTTTTTTTAAAGCTTGTTTACAACATTTTCTGATATAAAAATGTGAGGAAACGTTTTGTTTACTCTCTGAGATCGATTGTGTGAAGAGAATGTAATTTCCGTTTTTTTGCGCGTTTGTTTTTGTCAATTTCCTTCAAAACTAGATTTCCCACGATTGTTTTCCTTCTCCACTAAAAATGGCATGACATGGCGTCATTTAAACGTCATTATCTCACAAATTTCTTAAAAAACTTTAGTAAGATTTAGTGAGAGGACATACAGTCTCTCTTGAAAGTATCTGTGCATGGGTTGCGGCGATCTGGCGAACTACCAAAACCAGTTTGAAGGCCCTCTGTGTACTCGCGGCCGGACAGCGCACCGACCGGTCAAAGGTCATGTCACCCTCCCCTCTCTTTCCGACCCACCTCGGCGCCCGCCATGACACTCGCCGTTAGTAAAGCTCTGTCGTGTTTCGGGCCACAGCGCGAGATGGTGAATTAGAGCCGCAACTTTTAAGCTCCTAGCCCACAAGCATCCGTTAGATATAGATATGAGATAGAGATAGAGAGCGAGAGCGAGAGCGAGAGCGAGAGCGAGAGCGAGAGCGAGAGCGAGAGCGAGAGCGAGAGCGAGAGTGAGAGTGAGAGTGATAGCGAGCGTGAGTGAGTGAGTGAATGATTGCGATAGTGAGTGAGTGAGTGGGTGCAAGTGTGCGAGAGTGAGTGCGGAAAATGAGTGCGATAGTGAGTGCGATAGTGAGTGAGTGAGTGTGAGAGTGTGAGAGTGTGAGAGTGTGAGAGTGTGAGAGTGTGAGAGTGTGAGAGTGTGAGAGTGTGAAGGTGAGTGAGTGAGTGAGTGAGTGAGTGAGTGAGTGAGTGAGTGAGTGAGTGAGTGAGTGAGTGAGTGAGAGGAAGTAAAATAAGGAGTGAGAGAGTAAGAGAGTGATAAAGTGAGAGAAGGAGAGAGGAAGAGAGTGAAAAAGTGAGAAAGTGAATTAGTGAGTGAGAAAGTTAGAGAATGAGAGAGTGAGTGAGAGAGTGAGACTGAGAGAGTGAGGAGAGTTATAAGTAAAACCTCGTGCGCAAACAAAACAATAATTAATGCGTAAAATCGCGCGAATTAATAATATGCGTAATATTCGTGCATGCCAGTGCGCGCCTTTAAAAAATATAGCCCAATGTTGGGGTCCCAAGCGATATGGCGAGCACAGTAGATAATCGTGCATCAGCAAAGTACTGGGGCCCCGGGGCATGTGATACTCGGAACCTCCTAGACAGCTCGCCAGAGGTGCAAAATCTTACGCACTTGCCCACGTGCGAAGGTGACCGATTTTCACTTTATGTGACCTGTTGTCAAGGACGCAGGAACCGGGGGGTGGGGGGGGGGGCAGCGGCCCAATTTTTTTTTTTTCGAAGAGGGGCGTCGCCCCTCCAACTTTTATGAGGATCTATTTCTTTTGTTTACGGTTTTCTGATGAATAAAATAGTTGAAAAGAAATCGCATCAATGTGGAAGATAAAAAGTACTTGTTCATCATTAAATGCTTGAAATTTATAGTTAGGGATCTAGTTATGACTGCTTTCTAGTCGATTTTGAGGCTGTTAAGCCATTTTAAGGATAGTGGAACTGAATTGGTGAAAACTCAGAAAATTTTGTTAGGATTTTACCAGCACCGTAGACGCCAACACATTAGGTCCAAACGATCCAAACTCGTATCGAAATTTTGATGACGTCATCAATTTTAGAGTTCTATACTTCGTGATTACAGTTACGATTGCAATGACGATGCTGATTTTTGCCACCTATGTATATTTGTTTCTTGATTTTTTGTAATATCTTTACACACAAATTGTGTCAATTCGAACGAAAACAACTCAGTTTGCATTTTTGGGATTAAAAACTCAAAGTTTTTACAAATCTGATAAAGCCATTTCAACGATAATGATATTTTCTTTCTTTTCACGTTTTCTGCTGGCCACTGACTTGAATGCTGGATTTTCCACGATTTTTCAATTATTTATTTTTTCCACGAGGATTATCACGCCCGTAAATATCCACGACATTATACAAATGTGTTTCCATAAATTGTATAATAAGACCTAAATCTGTAATGTAACTTAAGCCATAACAAATTTAAGAGGAACTATTTTATATGGGTGTCCCCATAAAAATTCAAAGGGGCACGGTGCCCCGGTGCCCGCCTCCGTTCCGCCGCCTATGATTCTGAGGATACGCAAGATACGCAGCCCAATTCCATTTGATCAATGTTGTCCATCGGCCATTCATGGGCGCAAAATTGACCCAAAGGGTGTCGCGGCGGCCCTTAAACCCCAATAAACAAACAATCATCGGCCATTCCTGAAGACCCAGGTGCAATTTGTGTTAAGTGACCTCTACGGGTCAACCGAAGTCATCCGAGGTCACCAACAATGTTTGTCATTAACTCTCGATATAATCCAGTTAAATAAGTGAAACCGCCACCAATGTGTGCAAGTCAACAAATCGGTATATGGGAGACGTGTCTCGACGAGACACGTCTCCCAGTTTGCAACATAACCTATTTGGGTTAACACTAGACCTTGACCTGAGGTCAAATTTATAAGTTGACCTAACCTGGTCATCGTGAATACGATTTAAAGCGCCTTGTTGAGCCGCCCAACACGATGGCGTCAAAATTATTGCCTGATCTTTTTTATGTAAAAAGATACTAGTAAAAAAATGATTTGGCTAAAATTGCCTTTTGACCTTTGATGGCCTCTAAGGTCAAAGGATGACCTTTGATGGCCTTTGACCTAAACTATTGAACTGAAATAAAATTGGAGGACAAGTTGGCAATTGCATTTTTCAAGAGCTTTCAATCGCTTTCCGTTTTTGTTCCTAGAGCTATCATAGTTAGCGAGATATTTGGGGGGGGGGGTTCTGGAGCAAAGCCCTGAAAGTGAAAAAATCTGACGCGCTTTGATGACTCATGGTGAACTCAATATACATGTTAAGAAATAACCCTCAATACTTTTCCAAAATACTTTTTGACGAGCTTTTGAATGGTGTCCTTTCCCCGGCACGGCGCAAGGTGCGCCGAACACCGGCAGGGCGCGGGTTAAACGCATAAACAGCAGTCAACAAAATCGTACCCGTTATATCATGTATCCGAAGACACATGTAAGTATCATTCTTTAGACTTATATAATTATTAGGCTCAAGATCAATGATGGATGATCTTAAAATCAGGTCAAGAGTCATCCGAGGTCACGTAAGGTCAGAACTGTGATGCGGTCATTAGGCGTTGTACTACATGTTAATATGTATTATTTTTTGTTTGCGTCTAGAGCGTGAAAAAAAGTTAAGAGCGATATTCGTTTCAAATAACTCAAAAGTATAAAACAATGCAAATGCATTTTATATCCACGGTAGGTAATGCCGTCGAAAGAGCTCGATTTTGGTCTTTGGAAGGTCATGATTGTCAGTCAGTTTTAATGGTATCAACCACAAATTTGGCACACGTCGAATCTTGTAAAGTTTCGTCATATTTCGTTATCTGACATGTTTCTATGATATACATTCATGTTTAAGCATCTGAAAATTTCGGAAAATATGGAAAAAATCTGAAATTTATGTTTTTCATCATAAATTTCGAAAAAATGGTATAGCAGTATGATAGCCGAGTCTATTGTCAGCCAAATTAAGGTATCAATATACCTGTAGTGGACGAGTTAGTGGCGTAAATAGGTAATACCCACAACCAAAAGAGCTTAAATAGTTCAAATCGGGCAGAATTCTGAAGTGAGGCAGGATTTCCGGCTGAATACTCATTGTCAGGCTAAAATCCAGCCCCCCCCCCCCACCAACTTGAACATACTTCCTGCGTCCCTGGTGGCGCCCAGCACCAGCACGGCGCGGGTTAACCTGTGGATTACAAAAATAGGTTAATAAAGCATTGCCATGTGTAACAGCTGATTCTGATGGATGAGTTTTAAACAAGGCAAGTACCTACATCATATGGTCTTTTTAGGCTGAATTTGCCACATTCTGTAGTTATTTTTAGGTTGAATTTTACACTCGGCACCCTGGCTTCAAAGTAATCCTAGGGCCCTGGCAAGTCCTGGTAATTGGGAGGGGGTAGAGCGATCCTGGTTGGGGTGGGGGGTGGGGGGCAGACTACATATAAGTGGTGGCGTGCGCCGGCCCTGGTAAGGTCAAGGTAAGGTCAAGTCTGGTCAAAATTTGAAACATATTTATACAAATAAAAACACACGTTTCTGCAGATCCGTTTGTGTCCGGAAACAGCGCAGTAGTCATAGATATGTTATTATCTGTACTAATCTGGTCATTCGAGGTAAAAAAGTAAAATAGAAAATGAAAATATGAATTAGAATCGCTAATAAGAGACGCATGTTACTAATCCCTAATAGAGGCGCACCTCGCTCCACCATACCCTTGCGCCGGGGGGCGACCTACTCAGTGCTACGCGGACTGGCGACAGTGTGATATTGTCAGTGCTATGTCTCCCCAGTAGACCGAGAGAGTGACAGTAAGGCGGGACAAGACAGCGACAGCGACAGGGACAGGGAGCTACACAGCGACAGACAGCGACAGGAGCGACAGACAGCGACAGAGAGCTGGGCTGAAGCGGAAGCGGTAATAGCGGATATTTCCCTCAAAGATGGCCGACACTCTACCCCGCGGGGCCAGCGTCACCTCTTCGCTCTGTCCCTCCGAGGGATCTCGGGATGACCTGGCGGCGGCGGATGAATACAACTACATCAACGTCAACCATCCAAAATCGGTGAGTGGAAGGAGGAGCTGGGGGTGATGATGTGGTGGGAGACGGGAGTGGAGTTAGTGGGGAGGTAGTTTTTTGGTGTGTGGACTGTGGATGGTGGAGTGGGGACTCAGGGACACAAGAGCAGAGCAGAGCAGGGCAGGAACTCGCCTGAGGAAATTTGACTAGGGGTGCTGACGTGAACCCAATAGCCATTGTTTGTTTTCGCCTACAGGCTATAATGTCTATGCTATGTTAAAAACCTATGCGTAGAAGATCTACAAATTTCATATGACAATTGATACATGTTTTATGGTCTACTTTACCGGTTTAATTTGATGGTGATACCTAAGTCATTTTACCATCTGACCTCAATTAATTGAAGATAGTGTCAACGCTGCTTTTGCTCAAGGGGAGGGGGCATGGCCCTGTGCCCCCACCCCCTAGCTATGTCCCTGATCCTAGGCCCTTTCCGATGACCAGGGTGCAATTTTTAGTCAGTTACCATTTGAAAGGTCATGCAAGGTCACGAACACTTTTTTGTCAATAGCTCGTGACAGGATGACCGTAGAGACTCGCAACTGGTGCACAAACGTTTGTCTCGTCGAGCCGCATCTTTGTATATGCAACTTGGCTGACTTATGTCACATGACAACCGGGGCTAAATTTTGGAGCAGACCAAAATTGGTCAAAATTGTTACGTTTCGAACCGCATTGATGAGAGAAACACGATGGTATCAATGCCANCAGGTGTAAGAATCTCTACGCCGAGGAGTCTCCTTAACTTGTTTTGTGTGCATCATTTATCATCACCGACATATGAATATTCGTTCCCACTATGGCTAACACAGATAAAAAACATGGCGTATGTAAACAGGTACACCTATTTTTTTAAAATGCGAATCGCGCGTCTGTCTCAGACTTAAATTCAGCATTCTCATTAAAACGACAGCAGACATACTGTTTGGTCATAGTACCATGCATCCACATCGGCGTGAACACACTCTTGCTTCCTTCGGCCAAGCAGGGCATCAAAAAAACTCGACGGTGCACAAGTGCACTGTCGATTTAGAATGCACTTTGCCGCGGGAGTGTGTTAGGCCGATGTGAGATGCAATTATGCCAAACAGTCATGTCTGCTGTCGGCTAAAATGAGATATGCCGAATTGAGCTGAACAGACGCCGATTCGCATTAACTAAAGGTGTAGGTACTCGGAGTGAATAAGTATAAATCATAGATGATTTAGGTAATATGAAAATGCCAGAAATAACAGTATTTTACATAAAAACAAATGTTTTCCTTATAATTAGGTAGTAGGCACGCATGATCACTCGAACAAAGTTGATTAGGATCTTACAAATCCCCAGGTAATTCATTGCGGAAACATCTCCCACGCCAACCTACCTTGGTCATGTATAATGGTACAATCCACCTGGGCATTTAACAGAAGACCTTGTCCTCTGATTCCGTACATGTTACATCAAACGTTTACGGATTTGTCATGCCTCCAGTGTTTTTTGTTTTTGTGTTTTCAACTTTGACGAGTATTCTGAGGAATGCCGAAATTAAACAACAGAGTTTATGCTGAAATGGCAATTAGATATAACCAAAGACGGAAGTCTTTCTGAATAGTCAAGATCGTTCTTTTTGCCGGAGGTGAATCAGTTTTCGCTGAATACTGAATGTTCTTACTGAAAGGCCGAATGCGCGTCACAGCAATTAGCGATAGTTGCCGATATGGCCGATAGTTTTTCTGGAATGGTGAATACTAGCGCCATCTATATGCAGATTGGCTGGGGAGGTTTTGTGGATTGGACGACGAATAATGCAAAAGGGTGTAGTATATTCATTTATATACAGGAAAATATGCATCGACTAAAAGTTACTAAGTGATTTTCACAACAAGCCATCCTTGGGCATTGGATGACCGAAAATGGCCAAGAAATGTGCTTATGTCCGTCCGAAAATCGAATCCTTCTTCGGACAAATCGGAATTTTGAAAATGTTTGTACCGATTGGCACCACTAGACTATAATCATACGTCTGACTACCGATTTCTCGTTTGAAGAGGGCAAATTGCTTGTTTTGCTCTAACGTACAGTCGGTCTATTATGTATCTTCCCTTTTTAGTTTCTAAAATTCATCTTATTCCACTTATGTATGCATGAAGGACTGATACATGGGAGCATGTGGTGCCTTACTAGTTAGGTACCACATGTTCCCTTAAATCAGTCCTTCATGTACACAGAAATGTAATTAGATGAGTTTCAGAAACTAAAAAGGGGAAGATACATAATAGACCGACTGTACAAACCTATGTAGTTGCACTATGAAGCCACTGCCTGATCGTATACCACTCCTGAGTAAAACAAAAACAAGTACAACTGAATGTTATGTCATTTATTTTAAGTTGACACCCAATCATCTTCTAGTGACAGTCAACATTGACATCTCCATCATGTTCAACATGTTACAATCGTGAATTCAAATGCATATGATTAAATTGCTCCCTATGAACCGAACAACTTGCAGCAATGCAGACTCCTGAATTGATACAACTTGCAAGATCGCAATCATACAGCGCACCAGAGCCCCCCCCCCCCCGTGCAGAATTTCAGATCTTTCTAAATGAAGGCGTAACGTGAAAACTCAAACCATCCGGACATTACATTTGCATTGGTATTGCAACTGACGCAGTTTCGCTGTCACTTCTCACTGTACCTGCACAACAACACCTTTCTCTGGCACTGACACACCACCCTTCAGCTCTCACATGTAGCCGTTGCCCCTGGGGCTGTTATCCTCTACGATAACCATCCCCCCTGTAACCGTTATCCCTACCAGAACCATTCGCCCCTGTTGCTAGTATCACTGCGGTAACCGTCGCTCTTGGGGCAAGCCATCGCCCCTGGTGAAATCGTCCTCCCTGCGGTAGCCGTCGTTCTGCTGGCCGTGTTTCGGCGCGGTCGGGCGCGGTCGGCGCTGTCAGCCTGGTCGGTCTGGTGGGCTTGGCGTCCGTCTCCAGTTCGTAGTCGGCCGGCAGGTCCTTCCCCCTCGTTCTCCGGCGCGTGGTGCACCTCGATGCAGAAGAAGTAGAGGAACGCGCCGACAACGAGCCTATGTAGCACGCCACGATCGGGATCCAAAAGAAGTGGTCGCCCGCTCTGAAAAGGATAGGGGTGTGACGCTCAGTGTTGTGGCATGGCAGGCACATCGCGTGCCGCGCAGTGGCACGGCTGTCTCCGGTGTGGCATGACAGGCACGGCGCTCAGTGGCACTGGCACGGCGCTCGGCTCATATTTATGTGGCTCGGGAGTCAAGAATGACTTTTTGTCGTGCCTCTCAAGCTATCGCAAGTCAAGTGCCTCTCGAGTTATCATGTTATATTTGTGCTGCATCATCACTATTGTGGTTATTTCCAAAGAGGAAACGAAGCCTCCCGCCAATAGTCAGCACAATCTACGAATGAGTGGCACGACCTTACCGTAGCCATGGTTTTCACTGGGTTGCTGCTTTGTTGTTGTACTGTGCTTTGCAACTACTAAGTCAACGTGACTAAACATATGCCCACAAATCTGTACATGCCGTTTAAGTATCCAAGGCAGAACCAGAACGGGTGATTTGGGCCAGTTGGGGGAGGGGCCAAGAATCCCTACAGTCTCGCTGTCAATTATGAAAATCTATCATCAGTAGTTTCGCTTTTCTTGATGCTTGACAAGCTGATTTAAAAGACAAGCTTTCTCTGAGTAAAAGTTGCTGTATTTTTTTATTTTATTCATGGAATGTGTTCAAATTTGTCGCCATTTCAGGTCGATTGGTCGGACCATGGCCCCGTACCCCCCCCCCCCTTCTGGATCCGTCCCATTGCAAGTATCGATAAGTATGTAAATTCCACGTCATCAACTTAAGAAGCTGTACGCGCCGAACACACAAGCCTGTCATCCCTAACGATGGTCGCAGTTGTAGTCAGGTCACGAGTCACCGGCCGCGCGCTCGGCCGGCCCCGACTGACTCGCCACGTCACGTGACCACCTGCGACCGGCCGGTGAGGGACAGCACCCCGGTCAAGCTAAACCTCCATACAAAGCAAATATGTGTTACTTTGGAGTGCGGACTCAGGAAAACCAGGGAAGGTCATGAAATGAGGCCATATTAAAGCACGTCTTTTCATGGCTGCAGCACAACACGACTTATGGTTCGTGAGCAATTTGACATGTCTTATCAACTAAAAGCACATTTTTAGGCAGTTTTTGACATCAGTAAAGAGCGGTTCAAATCTTCTCGCTTGTTTCCCGACACGATATGGGCGTTTTGACAGGAAAATTATATAAGTCGTAATTTAGCAGAGGGAAGTTCATAGTTCGTACACTGCTCAATCTATATTAAAACCGCCCACGCAGGGGGGTGATCGTAGTTTTGGAATCTCGACGGGGCGGAAAATCAACCCCCCTGCAGTTTCTGTGTCGGCGCGAACCCCCTGCAGTTGCGCGGTTTAAAACTGTTTCATCCAATCCTGTGGTAATGAGCCAAACAACTCGTTCCGTGTGACGATGCTCACTTGAACACCTCGTGGTAGCCGATGATGTAGCTGTAGAGTCGCGGTGAGAAGTCCCGGGCCGGGTTCAGCGCCGCGCCCGTGTTGGAGCTGGTGGACGTGATGACGCCGAACAGCACCATGCCGATGGCGGCCGGCAGCGCGCCCTTCGGCACCTTCATGTTGCGCCGATCCGACACTGCCATGATGCCGAACAGCAGCAGTGCGGTGCCCATCACCTGACGGGCAGCGGGGGGGAGGGGGGTGAAGGGGCACTGCCGGGTGGTGGTCAGTAGGAGGGTCCGATGTGCGGAGACATTGGATCCATTATTTTGTTGTGTGCCTGTGTTTTTCATTTTGATCAGGTAGACCTGTATGTGGAGTGTTAATTACGGAAGGGCAAGTTCAAGGTGAGGTAACTACGAGTTGCTTTACTCGTTAATGTAATTATGCAATTTTAGTTAGCTAAATAAGGAAAGTGACAAACTATGAACTTTTAGAGTCAAGTGAGTCATTATCAATTCAATTTGATGGGTGCTGTGTCAGCAACGAAGAAAAATGTAAGCCAGCCGTATGACGACAGGAAGACCTGTGTCGACCTGTGTCGACAGGAAGACCTGGTAACGAGTCCAGACACATTAGGATTTATTTCCTTTTATTAAGTTGGAGTTGTGTCCGAGTCAAGCAGGTTTTTAGTCAGAGCTAAATGAGGCAAAACAGTTCAGCACAAAACATTGCAACACTGCCCTGACTAGATAGCATTATTTCATTGAAATACTTAAAGGACAGAGTGGCAGCGTGCCATTACATAGTGGCGTTTATTTTAGCTTCGGGTCTTCAGCAATACAATACTAGTATTATCGATGACCTTGACCATTTTGTGCGGTCATCTGTAAATACATCTGTGAATAAAAGTAAATAAAATTTTATCTGTAAATAAAAGATTACTTACTGACAAAGACGTATCACATTGATCAATCCGGAGATGTAGGGGGACCGGGGCAAAATGCATTAATTTGAACATTTACTTTCGTAGTCACCAACTCACGGAAGATATTTGAAATTGGACGCTTCTTAAGGAAAAGGATGTCGTTTCTCCACCAGAGTTAGTATTCATTTGTGTCCTTAATAAGTAGTTTAGCGACAATTTGAAGACTGCTCTGCAAGTGATGTATTTAGTCCAGCTGCCGGGGCAGGTTGCATTATACGCGCTGTAACGTATTAAATGAACGGCACTAGCGTACAATGGCGGATCCAGAGGGGCCAAAGGGGCCATGCCCCCCCCCCAAACCACCCAAAATCGGCGCAAATTTGACACATTCCTGATTTTGTCGTAAAAACTAAGCAGCTTTTACTAGAGAAAGTTTTTTAAATCAGTTATTGATAACATAAGCAAGCGCAAAATTCCGCATGTAGTTTTCAGAATTATGCGATAATTTTTGGGATTTGGCCCCCCCAAACTGTCAAAATTACACTTTCTGGATCCGCCAGTGCTAGCGTACACATATTAAAAATATTTGTATTGTTCACTCTATTATAAATCAATTATATTCTCCAGTATATTATATTTCAACACCAACTTATTTGTTTTACTATACAATCAACACTATTTATTCAGGCTCGTTATTTTTGTCATATTGACCAAACGTTGCAGCCTGCCCCTTCAAAAATGATTCGATTTGCCACATACCCACTTTGATTTGTTTTGACCGTATACAATGGTGGAAGTTTAAGCGGTTCAGACCATATCTCTTATCGTTTTAACGCCAGAAGTATCTGCTACGATAAGATTAATGCCGTTCCACCATACCTGAAGTTGCAAAGTGTCCACAGACCTTTATATTTTTGGCAAATATTAACTTTTTCATAAAAAATATATTTATCGGCGTCTGCCACATTAGCCAGCTTCTAACAGCGCTCGTTTTGCCGTTGCAAAGTGTTTGCGTATGTGCGCTTATTGTAGATCCACTAGCATTTCCATCTCGTGAGTAGTTATTTAGTTATAACCTCTGATGCATTCAACCCGTTATGCATTTAGCCCCGTTTCCCCTCAACCAAATTGATCAATTTTCCGACATAAGCAAATAACGTGATTCCCATGGTAACACAATGACAATGACGGCTCCGCGCGCTCAGCGTGAAGACACGTCTTTATAGGACACTCGGCTCGGCCGAGCGCCTGAGAGTTAGACTGTGCCGCAGGGCAAGACTGCCTGAGAGTTAGACTGTACCGCAGGGCACGACACTGCCTGAGAGTTAGACTGTACCGCAGGGCAGGACACCGCCTGAGAGTTAGACTGTGCCGCAGGGCAAGACACCGCCTGATAGTTAGACTGTACCGCAGGGCATGACACTGCCCGGGTGTTAGACTGTGCCGCAGGGCAGGACACCGCCTGAGAGTTAGACTGTGCCGCAGGGCAGGACACCGCCTAGAGGAGTTAGACTGATGCCGCAGCGCATGGGGACACGCCAGGAGTTAGACTGTGCCGCAGGACAGGACACCGCCTGAGAGCTAGACTGTGCCGCAGGGCAAGACAACGCCTGAGAGTTAGACTGTGCCACAGGGCAGGACACCGTCCGCGGCTACGGGGCGGCACGGGCCGACGGCGCTGGCGTGCGAACAGGCACAGGGGCTCCGCTACGGAGGGGGGGGGGGGCTCCATTCTGAAGCCAGGGAGTATCGTCCCAATTTTTTCAGGAAAAAACTCTCAACAGTATTTCGTTGACGCTGCTCCACCCCCTCCTGCTCAACAATTGTGTGGTTTCGGTCACGCTCCACACACCCCACTCATTAAGTTTTTGCTGAACGCTCCACCCGTCCCTCGCCCCGCTCAACAACTTTTCGCTGACGCTCCCCCCACCCGTCAACAACTTCTATCTGACGGTGACCACCTCGGCCATCCCCCCCATTTTCGCGAAGGCGGGCGGGCCCCTCGCCAGGCACAAGCGGCCGCGAGCGCGGAGCGGTGCTGGGCAGATGCTCCGGAGTTTGGTCCTGTTATGTGTGATCCTGCTTGTTGTGTTGTGTACAGATGCTTGGTTTCGGACACGTAGCCATCCGACACCGTCCCCAGGTGGCCGGCCGGACAAACCCGGCCGGGCGGACCCAGTAGGACAGACCCGGCCGGGCGGACCCAGTAGGACAGACCCGACCGGCCGGACCCAGTAGGACAGACCCGGCCGGGCGGACCCAGTAGGACAGACCCGGCGAGCCGGACCCAGAGGACCAGACCCGGCCGGGGCGACCCCACCATAGGCACAGAACCCGGGCCGGCCGGAGTCCCGAGTTAGGACAGACACCCGGCCGTCGGACCCAGACATAGGCACAGACCCGGCCGGCCGGACCTCCGAGTAGGGACAGACCCGCGGCCGGCCCGGACCCAGTAGGACAGACGGCCCGGCTCGGAAGCCCCCAGTTAGGACAAAACCCGGCCGGCGGACCCAGGTAGGACAGACCCGGCCGGCCGACCCAGTAGGACAAACCCGGCGGCGGACCCAAGTAGAACATACCCGCCGGGCCGACCCAGTAGGACAGACCCGGCCGGCCGGACCCAGTAGGACCAAACCCGTGCCGGCCGGACCCAGTAGGACATACACAAGTTCCGCCCGAACCCAGGTAGGACAGACCCGGCCGGCGCCGAACCCAGATAGGTTAGAACCCGGCCGGCCGGACAGATAGGAACGACTCTGCCCGGCCGGACACCAGGCTAGGACAGACCCCGGGCCAGGCGGACCCAGTAGGACAACGACCCGGCTGCGGGCGGACCCAAGTAGGACAGACCCGGCCGGGCGGGTACCCAGTTAGACAGACCGGCCGGCACGGACCAGTCAGGACAGGACCCGGCCGGGCGGACCCCAGCTAGGATAGGACCCGGGCCACGGCCGGACCCACGATACTAAGCAGAACCCCGGCCATTGGCCGGAACCCAGATAGGACAAAACGGCCGGCCGAAACCCAGCAAAGGAACAGACCCGGCCGAGCCGGAACCCAGATAGGACAGAACCCACGCACGGCACGGAAACCCAGATAGGACCACCACAAAATATCAGGGACGGAAACCACCAAGCTAGACAGACCCGTGCCGGGACGGAACCCGTAGGACCAGACCCGGCCGCGGACCCAGTAGGACAGACCTGGACCGGCCGGACCACAGCTAGGACAGGGACCCGGCCGGGCGACCGGACGTAGGACGACCCGGCCGGAGCTGACCAGTAGGACAGACCCGGCCGGCCTTGACCCAGGTAGGACAGACCCGGCGGGCGAACCAGTTAGGACAGCGACCGGCCGGGCGATTTCCGAAGTAGGACAGACCCGGGCCGGCCGGACCCAAGTTAGACAGAACCGGCCGGGCGGACCCGAAGTAGGGACAGTACCCGGCCGGCCGGACCCAGTAGGACAGACCCGGCCGGGCCAGTAGGACAGACCCGGCCGGGCCCTGCGCGTCAGCTGCGTCTGAGTCTCCCGCACGTGAACGTGCCAATATAAAATGTCCTTTTCGTTGCTTGTCTGCACACTGCACAGAACTACGCAACTCAGCACTGCTGTGTTATGTGTCCTCTCCTGCTGCATACTGCTTGAGAGTTGAGAAAGATGTTTTGTTTTGAATATACCTGGCACGACTAAGTTATGTCATCTTATCTATAACAAGTTAAAGTATTTACCTGGTCCAGGAAGGCACCTCCTATTGATATCTCGCCATTCGGGTATGTGGCGAAGACCTTGTACAAGGCGACCGCTTCATGGTTGGGATCCATTTGAAATAAGTCTGAAAAAAAACACACACACACACACAAGCTCAGGAAATCATACAATGCATGGCGCTATTTTATGGATGCACTGCTAACTGGTAGTGCTATTGATGGTGCAGCAAGGAATAAGAGAAGAACAGTGCAGCAAACCAGCAGGCTAGGTCAGTGTGACGCCCGTACTGTGCCATACTTCAGTTCTGCAGAGCGGTGAGACAGGTCACATGCTGCACTGAAACGCCGCGTTCATTGGGAACGCGGCTGAGTGGTACAGCGTGCATATGTATGCACGGCCCACGCTGCACCCCGAACCTCTCCGAAGAAGAGTCCATGTGTGACCGCCCCCACGCTGCACCCCGTCCCCCACCCTCACCGAAGAAGAGTCTCATGTGTGACCGCCCCCACGTTGCACCCCGTCCCCCACCCTCACCGAAGAAGAGTCCATGTGTGACCGCCCCCACGCTGCACCCCGACCCTCACCGAAGAAGAGTCCATGTGTGAGCGCCGCCCCGATGAAGCCTCCGATGAACTGAGCCACGGTGAAGGGCAGCAGTCGGTTCAGGTCGCAGCGGCCAGTCAGACACAGCCCCAGCGTCACGGTCGGGTTGACATGACCACCTGCCGTCGACAGACAGGTCACGACATCGGGTCACCAGGGTCACCGGGGTCAGCAGGGTCACCGGGGTCATCGCCCACGCAGCGCAGCATGAACAGACGCAGCGAGGCCAGGCACGGCAAACGAAGCTCAGTACAGAGATGGATCGTCAGCTCAGACGAGTTGCGGTTGGACTGATGAGGAAGAAGGCAGTAAGCACCAAATCAGACATAGTAGAGAAGCTCAAACTGAAATTCCATCACCGTGCAAGACGGGCCAGACACAGGGTACATTATGCACTGGTAGAAACTCACCAGATACGCCGCCAGCGACGTACACAGCCAGTGCCAGAGCTGTGGCGTACCCCAGTGGAACGTTCACGGAACCGGCCACTGGATTGGCTATGTTGTTGGCGATGGCCGAGTTCCCGAAGAACTGAAAACGAGGCAGACTGAGTTATTTTCAGTGACGAATCAACAGTGAGACATCCACAAAGAAGGCGCCTAGCATGTCAAGTTGCTGTGTTTGAACATAACTTTCTTGGTGACTGGTAGCACAGATTGACCCAGAGCACTGAGCAGCCAAAGCAATTGGTTAGGGACTAGTGCGAGACAAATCCTAAGAAGCCTGACAAAGTTTTACGAATCCAAGGGTGGATCCAGCCGTCCGTTTTTTTTGGGGGGGCAAGCCGTTTTTAGCGGACCTTACCTACCCCCAATTTCGAATTTCTTCCCGGATTCGGTCCGCTTTATTTTGCAGCCACACGATTTCGTATATTTTTTTAAGCTTTTTCGACTTCTTTGGATATCGAAAAAGGAAAAAGGTATTTGTTATTTAGCGCCGCGAAGCGGCGCGAAATTTGTAATGGTTTGCCTGATAAAACCCAGAAACATAGGCGTTTCGCATTGTAGAGAATAAAAAGCTAAACCTGCTATTAATTCAATTCACCGTTACATGAACCAAAAACGATGACGATGGCTTCGTTATGACGATGGCGACGATTGTTGATGCCGCGCCAAGCGGCCCCGTAAAATTTCATTTAAGGTCGTTGGAAGAATGCAAATTTAACCATTGAAACCAGCACTCAGATTATGCCTGGTTGCATTATTTCTGAGTCCTGTTTCATGTTAAACTATGCCTGGCTTGCACATCTCGGTATGATGCACACAATATTGCAAATTAATGTAGTTTTTAATAAATAACATAATTCGCGATTAGTAAATCACAATGACCGGTGGCCAGTAAGTGCTTAATAACCTTAGTATATGTCAGTGGTTGTACTATAAAATGGACTTTTTCGAAAATGGAAAAAAAGCCTTGTCAGAACCTGTTCCATGGACCTTAAAAAAGAGACGTCGTGCATCGATTTTGCGTTCTCCGTCTTTTCCAAAAAAAATACCACCTCGAAAAAACAAAACCCCCTGCTTAAACAATGCATTAAATAGCAGATGGCAGCCCGCGATGCCACAAACCAGTGGTCGTTCCTGTTACCTGATTTATTCCAATAATTCCCGTCGCACTTTCCAGTTGAAATTCAATAAATTTTCGCTAGGCCTAGCTAGAAACATTCATTGGGAACATTTTGACACCAGAAAAAGTTCGGGTTCAGGTCAGGTCACGGCGGCCAGTTTATGACCGTCACTAGTAAAAGTGGCTCACACGTTTTTTTTAGCTGATATCGCTTCTCATGCTACTTAGAAGGCAATATAGCACCCTTTAACATTAGCTTTTTTAACTGCAGATAAGCCAGAATTGTCGGGTGTGCTGAGAAACCAGCCAAATCCAGAACTCCTTTTCCCTCCAAGCGACCTTAGTTGCTTAGTTTTCAACGCAAAAACCGTTGGTCATATGTGGTCATATTTTCACACAGCTCACAAATCCGTGACGTTCCGCATACAGTCATCAGTACGCTACTTCCCAAAAATGTGATTGCCACCGCAACTTTCGCTTTTTGAACCGTCCCGCCCCAGTATTTCAGTCACCTTTGCGTCGCCCCGACCGCACCGACGGTCCGGTCAGGCGCCTCGGCAGCACTAGTTGGTTCACGTATGCGTGCCCCCACGGTCCCTACTCGCGCGAGGCGAGCGGCCGGTCGACCTCAAGGCCAGTCGCGTTTCACGCCTCCTACCGGTGGCACCCATCGCTGCGGTGGCCGGCACAGCAGCTGGCACCCTCGGCGGGCGCCACAAGATTTTGGCCGTTCGATGCCTCCTTGTGGACGGACCACAAACTCGCTTTGGTGACGCAAGCACTTGGTCGTGACCGTCACATGTAAACATATACTATTTTTCAACATTACAACAAAATTCTTACTTTCTTTCGCAAAAATGAAATGCCAGGACCGTAATCACGCGCATTTCTTCTCCATTCATTCTACATTACTCTTTCCCAAGGCCTGCCCTATTATTCCCCTCTTAACTCATTATTATCATTACTTGGCGTTAGAAACTCGATCTATGACGGTTATCAGTGGTGATTACAGAGGGGGTATACATTCCCCCACCCTTTGCAGCCTCGATGGGGCCAAATCGCCCAAGACCCGGGCCCATAGCCAATCGAAACGCCACTCTTACGAATTCGCCCTTCAAAAAATCGCAAAGTGCACTTTGCTCCCACTTTGACCCTCCAGAGATTCCGCATCCCCTGCCCCCTCCCCCCCCCCCCCCCCCCCCCTCGCCACCCCTCTCCCCTACCCCCTCCACCCCCCCGCCCTCCCCTCCCCCTCACCACGCCCCCCCCCCCCCCCCCCCCAGCCCCCCCTAGCCCGCCCCACCTTCCCCCCCCCTCACCTCCCACCCACAACCCTCCCACGCCCCCCCCTCCCCCCGACCATCCCCCTGTCCCCCCCATCCCCTCCCACCCCCCCATCCTCCTACCTCCCACGCACCCCCCCATCCACCCACCCCCCCCACCCACCCCCCCCTCCCCCCCCCCCCCCCCGCTCCCCACCGCTCCCTTCCCCTATCTCTGGCCTCCAGAGTCCAGAGACGCCCACTTTGCGATCTCCGTTAGGGCCACGTTCGGCCTCCCAGGAGGGCCCACTCTGACCACCAGTAAGGCCCATTCTGACTTGAAGCAGGCCCATCTCTGGTTTGTAGAGTCCCATTTCAGCATGAGTCAAAAGGTATAAATTTTGAACTAAACGCGGCCATTCTAGCATATATTGTCTTCATTTCTCAACCAAGGGCCCCCACCAAGGCTGAGGGATCTACTAAGGCCTGAGAGGCCCACCAAGGCCTTTGGGGCCACTTCTGCCACGTGCGCCTCTCCTTCCGCTCGAATCCTGGGTCCACCAACTGAAGGCCATAAAATAACTCTCTGTGCCAAATACAACATGCGGCTCAGGAAATCAAACCTGGCGTTCCTCATGAGGTCAGAACTGGCCCCACTGCGATCAAAAACTGGGACCCCTTTAAAAAGCAGAGGAGGCCCTGTTTTTTTCTGAAAACCAGATGGCCTTCTTGGGAATCCAGAGCGGGTTCCTCTCGACGTTCAGAGTAGGCCTCGGGGAGGCCAGATAGTGGGCCAATCGGAGGCCAGATGGGGTCCTCTGGACACCTATGGGAGTCATGGCTGGTTGCTTCGAGTGCCTCAGATTCCTCAGACTCTGATCTGAGGCCCTTAGGACTTCGTTAACGATGGCCCCTGTTCCCCACGTTGAGGGCGTCTCTACGTCAGATCAGCAGTCCGAGAGGACCCTCAGACAAGAGATTGGACACTTCAAGACCCAGCCAAAGGCTCCCTAGGTTTCCAGAGGATCGCCATCCTGGCCTTTCCATTAGGCCCACTCTTGGGGCCTCCCGAGGGCCTACTCTGACCTCCCAGAGGACCCGCTCGGCATTCCAGGAAGCCATCTGGTTTCCACAGGACCCCTCTGCCTTTTCAAAGGGCTCACTTTTGAATCCAGCTCGGCCATTCTGACCTCCATGAGCGGCCCCAGTTTGATTTCCGAAGCCATGTTGTATTTTGGCACAGCAGCAGTTATCATTATGGCCACTTCAGTGGTGGACCCTTCAGGATTATTCCCGATCAAGCTGAGGCCACGTGGCAAAGTGCGCCCCAAGGGCCTTAGCTGGCCCTCTCAGGCCTCTAGTAGATCCTCAAAAGCCTTGGGGGGCCTTTTGAACAAATGCACTGACAAATATATGCTCTAAGAATGGACCCGTTTTAGTTCAAAATATACCTTTTACATGCTCGACAATGGGCCTCTACAAACCAGAATGGGCCCTCTTCAAGTCAGAATGGGCCTTCTGGTGATCAGAGTGGGCCCTCTGGAGGCCGACGGGGCCCTACGGAGACCAGAGTGGGCTCTCTGGAGGCCAGAATAGTTCCTCTGGAGGTCAGAGTGGACAAATGCACTTGCCGATTTGTTTTGCCAAAACGGGACGGTGCAAATTCGTAAGAATTGACTTTCGATCGGCTATAGACCCCTTGGGCTATTGGGCCCCTTCGAGGCCTGACAATGGGAGAGGGTACTGTACTCCCCCATCTGTATCCACCACTGCCATAACCGTCATGTCGATTTCTAACGCCACAGTGGATGATACTTATGCGAGTTTAAGTAGCACCGAGAGCATCCATCAGCTTAAAAAAAAACTTTTCGCCCACTTTTACTTGTGACGTCATTAACTCCGTACCTTGACCTGATTCGGAACCTTTTTCTGGCTGTCCACAAAATGTTCCGCAATGAAATTGCTTTCTCTACTAGCCTCACCAAAATTTATTTATGGTACTTGAAGTTAATCGGAAGTCTATTTGAGAATACAATACAGGCGACGAAACGACCACATTTGTGAGCATCCTCCTGCCATTGCTATTAATGCATTTTTACAAGGGGATTTGTTTTTTTTTCGACCGGTGGTAGGGTTCTTTTTCGAAAAGGAGAACCAAATCGAATGCCACCACGCCTCTTTCTCTAAGGTTCCATGGAATTAGGTTCTGCACAGTCTGTCTTTTCCGATTTTCGAACAAGATCCATTTTATAGTTACACCCCCCTAGTATATGGGATAAATAACCTGCATTACATATGCACCGAACTGCCCAACATACAATTGGCTAATCAATCAACAGTGCAAATGGCTTTTGAAAACAGCGAGTGCCAAGAGACGGCTTTCCGCACACTAAATGTCCCTGCGGATCTGGAAGAAAGCTGGGACGAAATGCTTGGGGAGATGGTCCCTGGCCTGGTTCCACTATTTAGCTTTTTGCGTCCAGTGTCACATTGCGACACCGCAGAAACTGCTTCCTGGTTAGCCGATGTCCGCGTCATACTAAGCGTTCGCGTCATCTTTTTTTCGGAAACGGCAGACCTAGCCTTAAAGGAATATCGCCACCTTGGGAAAAGACTGTAGCGGAATGACTCTGGAGAAGAATGCCCGATTCACGGTTCCTGGCATTCATTTTGCGCAAAAAACAGTCAGAATTTGTTGTCTAATTTTGAAAAATACGTAATATGCTTTACATGTGAACGTCACACCAATTTGCCGTCACCAAAGCGAGTTGTGTTCGTCACAAGGAGGCCATCGAACGGCAAACTTTGCGCTCCGCCCAGTGGACAGCTGCTGTGCCGGCCACCGCACGCATGGGTGCAACCGTAGGGCGTGAAACGCGATTGGCTGGGTTCGCCGGCGCTCGCTCGCGCCGGCGGTAGGGACGTGGGCGGCACGCATACGTGAACCACTAGTGTGCCGAGCGCCTGACCGACGTCGTGGCGGTCAGGGGCGGACGCAAGGTAACTGAAATTACTGGGGCGGACGGTTCAAAAGCGAAGTGCGGTGGCAATCAACAGTGGATTAACTACTGATGACTATGCGAAACGTCACGGGATTTGCTGACGTTGAAATTTATGACCACATATGACCAACGGTTTTTTGCGTTGAACTCAGCAACTAGGTCGCTTTGGAGCGGAAAAATTTTCGGATTTGGGGTTGCTCAGCAACATCCGACAATCTGGCTTATCTCAGTTAAAAACTAATGTTAAAAGTGCTATTATCCCTTTCAACATTTAGCCCACTTGAAAGTTCATATTTTTTAGAGGGGAGCTGGACCTTGGGGCTGAGCAAATAGGTACCGCCAAGACTGCCAAGACGCCTTTTGTTTGGTTATATTGGGTTGTTGGGCACTGCCATTAAGTTAATTCATTCATTTTCCCATTTTCCTAATTTCTATCATTAAGCAATTGCGTATTTTGTGTCATGCCGCAAAGCGGCGCGAAATTTTCAAGTTTTCACTGAGGATGACTGTATTTTGACTGTTGCAAAAGCCATTTTTACAGCTGTACGTCCGACCGTTTGGGGGGGGGGCAAAACATAGTCTCAGGACCTTTGGGGGGGCATGGCCCCTTTGCCTCCCCCTGGATCCGCCCTTGTACGAATCAACAGCCATTCCCTGTGCATTAAAACTGATCTATAGATACAAATTTTAGACAGAAGATTATAAGAAACCTTTCTTTAGTAAAAGTCACTACGATATCCTTAAAAATAAGACAAAAATATGTCCATTTTGACAAAATAAAGTTGTTTGGTGTGCGGATAATATCCCCAGTACCTACCTTCCACTAGATTCACTGCACCACCAGAAGCTGCCAGTCAGCCAGGGGCGTAGCTTCTCCAGAAAGGTTGGGGGGGGCGAACTGAAAAATCCCTTTAAGTAGGTACCATCTAAATCCACCAAATACAGATTTCTCCCGGATTTGAACCACTTCTTTGCTAAAGTTGGGATGGCTAAGGCCAAGTTGGTGGGGGAGCCTAAGCCCCTCAACTGAATAGAAAACCACACCCCTGCTGCCAGTGCTACTGGATCCACCACTCCGCCAAAGGCTGACAGTGCCACTGGATCCACCACACCGCCAAAGGCTGACAGTGCCACTGGATCCACCACACCGCCAAAGGCTAACAGTGCCACTGGATCCACCACACCGCCAAAGGCTGTCAGTCCCACTGGATCCACCCACTCCGCCAAAGCTGACAGTGGACACTGGCATCCCACCACTCGCCAGTGGCTGCCAGTGCCACCTATAGTATTTAACGCGGCGGTAGAATGGTTGCCGGCACGCCTGCCGCCAGAGGTCGAAAGCTATGGAAAATACGCCCTAGCACAGGGACTCGTCTAACATGTTAACTGGGGGGCCACCCCCAACCCAGTCACAGATCAAGCCCCCAGTCAAGCTGAAATTTGGTCACTGAAGGGGGGCTGCGCGACCGGCGCCAGCAGTCGACAATGCATGCCTGACGCTTTTGTCATTTTCGGAAACAATCATATTTATGGTAGGCAATAGTGTTGTGAACATGGGCGGATCCAGAGGGGGGCACGGGGTCATGCCCCCCACACCACCCAAAATCGCCACAAATTTGACACATTTCCTGAGATAGTAGGAAATGTAAAGCATTTTTTTGCTAAGGAAAGTTTATTTTAAATCCGTTACTACAGTTTACTATCTAAATTAGTGATACATAAGCAAGCGAAATCCGATGAGTTTTCAGAATTATGCGATACATTTCTGGATTTGCACCCCCGCCCCCCCCCCCCCAACTGACCCAAACCATCCGTTCTGGATCCGCCTATGGTTGTGAATATGTGTAGTGAGTTTGAAGTCACTATCTTCAGCGGCTACTAACTTATGACTTTTCCCATTTAAAAATGGTCGGTCTTCATAGCCAATAGTTTGTGGCAGAGCTTACAATACATTGCTACGATCTTGATTACGTCAATAACGGGCATGAAATGTAACAAAAGGTAGAGACCGTGTTATGTAAGGTTTCACATTTACATTTCAACCGTATGATTCAGAGTCATAAACACATACCTACGACTGGGAAAATTGGTGACCTTGACTATGACCTATGACCATCATTGAGCGTTGGGTTACATATACGAAGACTTAGGGTGTGTTTTTGTGCTCAATATTAAAATTAGTGTAAGAAACATGCATCGCAAAGCAATCTGAACCAAAAATTACAATTTCACCTCCTAACCTCAGATGACCTCACTTAATACAATGCACGAGGATGATGACATGTGTAGCTTCCGATGTTTGCTTCATGTAGTAAGGCATCTTATATAAGTCACGCCTCTTTAATTGCATACATGTAGCTACGGCAAAACCGTGCGTTATCAGAAACTTTTTAATATTTTTACTTGACCTGATCTGTGACGTCACTTTTGACCTCCAAGTCAACACAAATTGTTATTGGTCAATAAATTGTCCTGGGCTATCGATTACCGTTTGAGTCAGCGCAATCATCTTATTGGTTCCGAAGATACGAGGGGGCGAACCCCCGTGAGTCGTGTTACAAAAAAGTACCCCAGTGACTGCAGGGTTAACAATGAGCCCATTCTCAGCTGTTATAGCGTGATATTCGTTTTTGCTCCATAGCCACTCCGCTATGAGATACACATGTCTTCAAAAATCGCACTGGGTCTGACCGGAAAACTGGTTTAGAGCAAAATAATTGCTTGTATGTTAATCAGGACGTATAATATCATGGAAACGCGTGGGAAAACCTGGGAAAATCATCAAATGTGCGGCATTATTCGCACCCTCGTGCTCGGAAAGTCATCTGGACTGGAGGCTGATGAAAATGTGAATAAAATGCGATAGGCGATACAGCTCTCTGGATCATGTGACAGGCGATACAGAGAGCTGTCAGACAGGCGATACAGAGAGCTGTCACGACGGATGGTCCTCCGAGGACAACACGCTTTAATGGCAAACAAAACGCGAAAATGATATCACAAGTGCATTGTATGCGACAGGTGCTTTCGAAAGATGTCCATGCGACATGTTGTCTCTATTTGGAGGATTGTCGAGATTCTGTAACTCGCAGGTCAAATGATGACATATCATTAAACATTTAACCCCTGTTGACGCCCAAGAAGTTTGAGTTGCACAGCGAAGTTTAGCATGCATCGTGTTTGTCTCATCGAGGCGCTGTGAAACATATACACGGTGACCTGGTAAGGTCAACTTCAAAATTTGACCTCAGGTCAAGGTCATTTGGTGATCCAGGTAGGGTATGTTACATATGGGGCAATGCGACCAGACGAGACGAACACAGTGGTGTCAACTGCTCGTCTCCATCTCTTTTCTATCAAGAGTTATTAGCAAATCATTGCTGATGACCTCAGATGACCTCAGATGACCTTGTAGCAATCACTGAGCAACAATTGCACCTTGATCATCCAGAAGGAGCTAAAATAACATGATTCTGAAAGAATTAGTCTCATCCAATACATATTTTATGAAAAGGAAGCAATTGTTTATTTTCCCTTTCGCTTATAATGGGGAGGTCAGGAAATTGACATGACCTTTGGTCACCGATACGAAAAATCCGAGATAAACGAATTATACGTACTGATATTCTTATGAAATCCTGCGAGTTACAAACCTTTCGGGAAAAGACTGTGGCTTTGGCACTAGAGTTCTACATGGGGCGGCTATCCCCATGGCTGGCCGAGCACCATGGCTAATGGGGTGGGCTGGACTGGAAAATCTATAGATCATGGCTGTGGCTACAGCTGTGGCTGCATAGTCTACCTGGGATTTGTTTTTGCAACAATGTTATCAAACCAATCATGGTTAAAAGAAGCCTTGGCATGTTGCCATAACAGAAGACTGAAAATAAATACAAAATATAAATTTACAAAAATCGTCACGGCTGGCCATCGGCCAGCCATTGACATGTGAGAGTGGCTGTGGCTGGCTGTGGCTGTGATGCCATGGCTGTGGGGCGGCTAGGCCAAGGAAAAGTGCAAACCATGTCGAACTCTTTAGAGCATTCGAACACAAAACAATTTTTTGAAGGTAGGTCCACTTGACATGGACTTTGTGACCTGACCTGAGATTTTGACCTCAAGTCAAAACTTTTCCAAAGTGTGGGTAATTGATGCCCAAACAGGTGTACGAAATTTGGTGGCGCTTCGCGCCGCCGTTTTTCCGCTACTTCTAAAAAACCTGAGGGGGCGGAAATCAACCCCCCTGCAGTGCGCGGGTTAGTGTTCAGACGCTGAACGCAAATATGACACCAGAAATGCATCGGATCAGGTTTTGTCGGTTGTTGATGTCTGATGCGGTTGTGATTCAAAGGAGACGACGGCTTTAATTTTTGCCTCCGACAGCGGGAAAAAGTGTATATGCTCTTGAACTGAAAGAAATAAAGGAACTGATGGTTTGACAGATTAGCTTATCACTTGTATCTATGTGTAAAGTAAATCCGGTAGCAGTGATGGTACAGTAGTATATACTACATAGGGTGTTTCACTATACACTACATAGTAACTCACCTGGTTTAACTCACCTGGTTGGCCTCCCCACCATTGACCACTCACAGGGTGAGGGTAAGGGAAGGGAAGGCCAGAGCAAAGAGACACGCAATCTCCTGTGTCTATATTCAAACAGAATATTATCAGTGAGGTTAGCTTGGGGAAAGGAGATCTAAAAGTGTGTCTGCATCAGTACATACACTATTATGGTCAAGTAAGAGGTTCATGCAGATAAAATAATAAAAATGAAAGTAAATAAGAATAAAAATGAAAAATCCATAGAGATTTGCTTCACCGAGAAAAAGCAGAACGTATCTTGTGTGTGCCTGTCTACTGTGAAGGAAGGTGCAAAACCGCAAAGAGAGATAGAGAGAGCCTGATCCCTAGTACTTCTAATTATGCCCATACTCCTACAACTATGAATCTACAAGGCAGAACAATACAACAATCAATAAGAGGAAACGAGTTGGCGACAGGATGCAGAAGATCAGAACATCAGAACATATATTTCGCCAATGATCCACACAATCCATCAGGTGGTTTTTCACTATGACACGTCAGTCCGTTAAAACAATACATAGGGATTTTATGGGAACGACTACACTGAGGGATGAACATACGGACGAGAACATGACGAGAACATGAAAAAAGACAATACGCATACGGAAACAAGACAAACCCTGGATGACGAGTGAGCTAAGACGAAACATACGTAAGA
>VOPJ01015579.1:316471-369382 GCA_014673585.1 Semibalanus balanoides | reverse complement strand
GGCGCGTTAAACGACGGCAACATTTAACGGATCTAGGATAAAAACAGTTTGCCAACTGATTGATTAAACTCATACGCTTCAGACTCGATCCAACCCATAGTGGAATCCCTGCCTGGCCTACTTCTGTGGGCGTCCGTGGCTCGCGCATAGCATACGGCTGTTTACTCCACGTGTCCGCCCCGGGACGCGTCTGATGGAGCAGGGGGTGCGGAGCGGTCGGCGGCAAATGTAACGCGACAGGCGAAGTGGCATCGGGAAACGCATCACCCGCAGAAAACAAACCACCAACCACCACCAGCGGGAATATCCAGGTTCTGCTCTGTTTGTATTTCCATCCATCCACTACCAGCGGGAATGTCCAGATTCTGCTGTGTAATATAATTTATATGTGAGATAATGAATGTGTTTAAGACAGTTTGTATTTTAAACATGTTGTACCTACTTTTTGGGATATACCTATATGCAGTGGTGAGCTCTGTTCCGCTAATCCGCTAACCGCTAATTAACGAAGCTAGCTTTTCGTTTAGCGGATTAGCGTTTATGCTAACTTCGAAAACCGTTAGCGGACCAATAAGCTTCCGCTAAATATAGTTCCACCAACTTTAAGTCCGCTAACAAGGCCTTAACCCGTGAATCACTAGGAGCTTTTTTAGCCCCCCCCCCTCCCTCCGAGGAATATGTTATAATAATCTCATGAAATAATGCAGTAATGCAGCTATCAATTTCAAACTTTTAGTACCTGACCGGGCATCCTTTTTACAATTTTTGCGATTTTTGTTTTAAATTTCGTCAGATTTTTTTTTAGATATAGCTAAGACGTCACTACACACGATTTTGACACCAAAATCAGACAAACTTTAGGAGACTGTACAAATGTCATGTAGTAGACAAAACGGAATCCAAAACGTGAAAGATAGAAAATGTCTAGGGGCATTTTCTATCTTTCACGAATAGAAACATGGCAATCTCGTATTTTTAAAAAGGCTGTTTTTGACCCCAATTTTAAACAAAAAATACTTTTGGAAAAAAATACTAAAAAATCAAAACTTTTTAAGATATTTAAAAAACGTAATATATGTAAAATAACTAAACATATTGAACTACCAGATCAAAATTAAAAATGACATATAATTTTGACTGAGTAATGACATCTAAGGTATCGGCAACTCATGACGTTTTTTTTGCCTTTTTTGACCAGAACCTTGACATTTTATCAACAATTCCCCAAAAGCTCAACCTGGATGTATATCATACCTTTGAGAGCATTCTGGGTGATCATGGTTGCAAACAAAGACTTTCAATGGAAAATATGGCCTATAACTCAAATGGCTAGATTTTGACCTTTGACCTGACCTGTGACGTCACGACTGACCTCTATGGCAACACAAACTATTTTACGTCGATTAACTTTCCTGGGTTATCGATTGCCGTTTGATTCAGCGCGATCGTCTTATTGGTTCCGAGGATACAAGGGGGGCTAAAAAAGCCTACACGGTGACTCGTGTTATAGAAATTACCCTAGTGACTGCCGGGTTGACCTCGTAGTCACTGGGGTATTTTTGTAACTCAACTCACTGAAGTAGGGGGTATTTTTAGCCCCCCCTAGTATCTTTGGGATCAATAGAACGATCGCGTTGACTTAAACGGCAATCGATAGCCCAGGAAATTTCATCGACATATAATATTTTGATTTGATCTGGAGGTCACCGGCGAAGAAACATGGCAAGTCATGTGCAAATATTTAAACGCTTCTGATAACACACGGCTTTGCCTTAACCTTCGCCCTACGGGGGTCTTAAAATGACCCCTCTGAGGTTTTCTTGCATAACTTTTTACACATGCGACGCAGGTTGCTGAAATTGTGGTAGCTGAGTTAATAACAATTATACGCATGCTGTCTTTTTTTCTGAAAATTGCGAAGCGAAATCGGAAAAGATATCAAATGGAATTTCCTTTCAAATGGAAATATCGGATTTTTTTGTCTTAAAACAAAAAAACATGGAGGAAAAATCGCTACAAAATAAAAAATAAAAAATGTTTAAAAACGAAATATACATATGTGAAAGAACTAAGTATGAACAATATCTAAACCAAATTTGAAAGCAATATCTATATTTTTGATTGAGTGATGGCTCCCTAAGTGTAAGAAACTCATGAAGTATATTTGTGAAAGTTACTTTTTATGCTTTTTTGAACAGATACGAACAAATAAGTACCATTTTTGTATTTAGGAGACAAAACGAGACTATGAACATGTTTGTTATGTACATTTATCAATTTCTAATTTTGAGGTTTTCTGACAGAGCAAAATCGCTATTCTGGACGTGGTCTAGTCGAGGTCACTCACTTGACCTGGAAGGTCACCCGTTGACTTGAAACCTGAAATTTGCATACCGTTAGATTTTTCACATGACTGGCAACATGCTAGTCGTTACTGCGTTGCTATATGTTGCTTGGTTCGGAAGTTAACAGGGGGTCTTTTTAGGACCCCCGTAGGGATAAGGTGAGAATAGCTCCCGTAGGGCGAGGGTTGATTATGGAAATAGATAGGCGGGACACATATAGCCTATAGGATGCCTTAATTCATGTAGAAAACATCGGAAGCTACACATGTCACTATCCTCGTACATTGCATTAA
Source organism: Semibalanus balanoides (assembly GCA_014673585.1). Classification (NCBI taxonomy): domain Eukaryota; kingdom Metazoa; phylum Arthropoda; class Thecostraca; order Balanomorpha; family Balanidae; genus Semibalanus; species Semibalanus balanoides. Next base: position 366,744 of record VOPJ01015579.1, on the reverse strand, counting down.
GTGAGATCATCTCAGGTCAAGAGGCCAAAAGGCAGTTTTTGGTTAAATATGCTTTGCATGTTCTATATACAGTATATGCATGTTTCTATACACATTTTCATCCTGAGCACGAAAAACCACCCTAAATCAACTCATCAGCAGCAAAATCTAACAAACTTTGATGATAGTGTGATACTTTTTTGGATCTGGCCCCTAAGCTAACTTCTTTGTCGTTCTGGTCAAGACAAGGTGTCGTTCACCTTGTCTTTGCCGCTCTGGGTTCACCTTGAACAATGACGTGCCAGCACACAAAATTGGTCAGGCAAAAATGGACCCATCAACTTTGTTTTGGCACTACTAACTTTGTGTTTGATCAAAGACACAAATTTTGCTCAATTTGAAACAATTTTTAGAAGGAGAGTCATTTTAGTTGTCAATCCAAGCAGTTAGAAAATCTGGTTCTTCGTCTATGAAACCCATATTTTGCCCAATCTACTTTTTTCGGAAATTGACGGTAAGAAAATAATATGGAGTTATAATTTTAATGAAATTATTAATCTAGACCTACTCCAAAAGAGTAAGGTCTGTGGAGTAAGTCAAGATTAAACAGGTATTCTTGAAAATGTTCCTGTCATGAACGCCACCAAATTAAATTTTGCGCGTCGTTCTTTCGTTGAACAGAACCTTGCTGGTAATAGGACAAATTAAGGATGACACGAGAAGCGATGTGGTCAGTGGTATGTGCAAAATTTTGTGATAAGTTATGTTTTCGGTTTCTTATATGACGACTAAGCTTTTTTTTACTCAACGTTAAGATCAGCCTCGCCAAAATTGGGGGGCGCAGCCCCCTGGTCTCGAAGTTGGGGGGCAAGCGCTCCCTCTACCCCCTGTTCCCTGGCCTATGCGCACGGTATTGCGAGCATGCAACTGTTATGAGTGATTTTCTTCAGCATACTGCTAGTCGATAGAAATTAGAATAACACATTATTGTTGTGGTGTTGCCAGTAAACAACCAAAAATGACATTGCAAACATTCATGATAAAATAGGACTATTGTCCAGTGTCCTGTTTGATAAGAAGAATAAAAAATGTTAAAATTGTGTTCTGCTTTGCTGCATTGCTGTCTTCAGATCACTAGGAAACCCAATAGTTATGTACAGCGTAGCAGCCTTGGTGAATGTCCTATACGAGGAAATCCTGACGTCTTCCTTCTGTCCCTCCGCAGCGAGGACGGCCATCACATTACGGTGCCAATATACGGGGTCGTGTCTGAGATGGCGGCGGCATGGCGCGCGAACCGCCACAGTTGCCGTCACTAATGGCTAATTGCCCTCTCCAGCCGGGACAGCAGTCGGCTCCGAACGACCCCCACAGCGAGCGGCACGAGCGTTCCAGAGGCACCTAGAGCGGCCCGGCAGGCCAACAGCGAGACAGCGGCCGTAACTTACCAGCTGCCGGAAAACAGCGATCAACGAGAGAGCGGGCAGCTGTGCTACAAAGGCTCTCCCGGCCCAGTCAGTCAATCGACAGTATTGAGCCTACTGTTGGTTGACTCGAGCTGTTTTTGTTGTTGTATTGCAATGTTCCAACGGAAGGTGATATGTTCAGGGGAATACTCATTACTCAACCCTCGCACCGACGCGACGGGGGGGGGGGGATATCCAACAAAACAAAATGACCTAAAACTGCCAAATTAAAAAATCGGACAGTCATCTGTTAGGTCATTGACCTCGCGTTGTGACCTTTCGAAGCGTATACCCCATGGAACATATAGGTTTTATTATGGAAAATGATCCCTTCAGATTAGAAATCAGCCGTTTCACAAACTGCCCTGAGGATAACGACAAAAGACTAAAAGACATATGAATCATCGGAGGTCAGTGACCTCAGTTGACCTTTGAAAAGGTCAATCGATATCGCAATCTATGCATAAGCCACAACTGTTGCCTAGAAACATCTGTGCATATGCTCCTGAGTCCTGAACAACAAACACTCGAAAACTGCACATGTTTCAAGGATCGATACTGCGGGACGCCAGTTTCGCCAAACACGACCTTGATAAACAAGTCAAGAGTCGTGGTTCATACAGGTTAGAAGTTTAAGAGCATGTGTCAAATTGTTGTAAAATAGGGTATTGAAAGTTTCATCGCGATCGGTTTATAACTACGCGAGTTATTCTGAAGAAAAAAAGAGGGATGGCATCCACCCCCCTTCCACTGGTGATGATTAACGTTTAAGTGGATTAAATACCATGCATGTGACACATTATCATCTGATAAATAAATGTAATACATGTTTCACTGACAACTGTTGCTTCCCTTGATTGCTCCTATTGATTTACACATTTGGCTCAGCAGCATATGCGATCACTTAACTTCAATGAACCGCTCATCATGATAGCATGGTCGTTGCAGGTAGATGCCATCACTAGATGTTGGATGCGGCTATCCACTCTAGAAATCCTGTGAAGACCACTTCTTCTCGTTCACAGTGCATTGGGTTAGCACATATTATCTGACGCAGCCTGAGCAGCGGTGTCAATTTATGAAAATTATTGGGGGGGCCCTAATGCTAACTTTAAATATTTGAACTCCAGTCTTACCATACAACGCCATAGGCCTAATGTTAAAATTGGAAATAATCGGGGGCCCGCCCCCTCAATAGTATACAAATCGACGCCGGCACGGTGAGCCGGAGGGAAATCCTGGAAGCCATTCAGTGAACGGTGTCTCATCTCTGACATGACGCAACTGTGAGTCACGTGACCCAGCAGACGTCACGTCCCACTCAAAACCGTCCCGAATAAGGAGACCCTCAGCCGGGATCCAGTGGCGGTCACTGCCGCGTAGAGGCCGATAGCGACTCCGTATCGAAAGGCGGCGGCCCAAAGGAGCCTGGAGCCGCGACGCTTTTACAACCCAAACCACGTCCCGATGACGCAGGCTCTCCCTGGCCGCCTCTGACAGTAGCGCTGTCCTATTTCGCGTGACGGCGCATTTCCTTTGCGGATATTAACCGGTATGCTGCAACTTTAATCCGCGCCAGTCCAGTTCCAGGGGGGAATGTCCTGCCATGCGCAACACCACACGTGCCGTCGCATGAGAGCACCATTTGACGGCTCAGAAAATGACGGACCGCTCAGCACCGACAGCTTTCGTGAGCCATGGACGAGAGCGCTAAGCAGAGCTTTCTGACGAGTTTCCTTCTTACGCTGAGTGCGCTCCGAGATAACCGCGGGTTTGTGGCCGGCGTGATGTTCTGCGACAAAGTGCAATCACGCTGAGAACGCGGCGACATAACACAACTTTGTGGCCCGAGTGGCGCCCGTAACGAGCGTCAAAGGTCCCGTCATCATTAAAGTATCGCTCTTGTCAGCGTTCTGCATGGCCGGGGGTCGGGAGTGGTCCCCCTTCACCCGGGAATTTCGAGAGAGGAATCTTAACAGGCGAAGGTACAGGAGCGACGACTTACAGAAGCGACGGACTCAGTCCGGTCTGATCCTCGACAGAGTCCGGCCAGCTGCAGTGGCGTCCCCTCCGAGTAACCCTCCCCACGGCAGGGGAGCGGTCCAGCTGCAGTGGCGGTCCCTCCGAGTAACCCTCCCCACGGNGCCGAAAAGGGCCGACGAGACCACGCGAAGCGCGGTATTATGGGCTCTTTACTGAGTCGAAAGACCACGCGAAGCGTAGTCTTCCGAGAGCTTAGAGCAAATCAGAGGTTATCTAGAGGCACCAGGGCCCTTTCTGAAAGACCATATGGCTCTTGGACGTTCAACAGAGCCCTGTAAATGTCAGAGGGGCCCCTGGACAGGTCAAAGGGGACCCTGAGCGGGTCAAAGGGCCCCTTGAACACATCAAAAACGTAAAAAAACGCCGAACTTATGTACAGTGGCGAATGGCTGACGTTCCACACTCCCTCGGCCAAGAACTTCTCGCTGACGGCTGAGGGCCTGGCGCCTGCTACCTCTTCCCACCACTCAACAGCTTTCTGAAAATACTACACTGGATTCAAGCCCCCGCGCCCCCCAAAAAACACGGCTAGATCCGCCCTTGCGACTGTAGTGTCTTGTCAACTGAAGTGTTTAAAACTTGATAACTATATTGGTACCACAGGGTGGCTATGCCGCTGGATTGGCCGAGTTGTCTAAATGTCTAGTGACGGCGGCCATATTGGTACTCACAAGAGAAGTCAGCGGCCTGTGTTAAAGGAAAGGCGGGTGGGCACAGAGGCTGACATTTTACAATATATTGAGCGAACTACTAGCGATAGCGCAAAATGATCTGCCACCACAATGTTACAAATTGAATGCAGAAATATTATAAGCAAAATATTTTTTTTCGTGCAAAAAAACAAGATCAAAATTAAAAAATCCTAGTGCATTCTGTATTCAATTTTGTTAACATCGTGGTGGCAGCTCATAGTTGCCTCTACGGCTAGTAGGTTTGCGACAGTCAATATATTTCCAGTTAAATGTAGCCGGGGGTGCCCAGCGCCGCCGCCTTTAACACCAGCCGCGACTGCTCTGTGAGAACCAATATGGCCGCCATTCCATCTCTATAGAGTTCAGTGATTGGTACTTTTTTATTTTTTATTTATTTTTATTTTTTTTTGGGGGGGGCGCCGACAACTAAGGTCACTTTGCGCCTATACCCTTGCCCATACCTAAATTGTTAATTATAGTATGTTGAAGGCAAAGTTAAGTAATGCAAAGCTAAGTCGCGTTGCCCTCGCCTTACGTTACTCGCCTACATGCTCGCCTACACTAACCCTCGCCTGACAAGCCCCCGATGTATTGCCTCTAGAATAATTTTTATTGTCGAATACAAGTGCATCATGCTGAGAGTTTTTAGTAAAGCTGAGTTTACAACAATTATACCCATGCTGTCAATTTTGTTTTTAAAATTGGTTAAGTATTTTTGGAGATGATGACGTTTTAGTGACGTTATGTTGGTGATTTTTTTTAATCGTAGGAAATATAGTTTTGCAGCAAATTGCACACAGAAAACGGAGAAGATATAAAATGATTTTGTTTTGAAAATGTAATTCTCGGATATCCATTTTTTATTTTTGACCCCTGAAAAATCAAACTTTTCAAATTACTACAAAAGTAATTTAAGATTTTTAATAAACCGTATGTGTGAGGGAACTGAGTACCTACGGGCAATACCCAAACTAAATTTCAAAGCATGATTTTTTTTTATAACTAAATTTACTAAATTTGAGTGATGGCTTCCTAATTGTAAGAAACTCATGACGTCATTTTTTAAATTACTTATTTTGACTTTTTGGACCAGGTACGAACAAATAAATACCTTCTCTGTATTTCTAAGGCAAAACTGGTCTAGGCACATGCCTTTTTGCTTACTTTTATCAATTTATAAACTTGATGTTTTCCGTCAGAGCTAAATCGGTATTCTAGACGTGATCGAGTCGAGGTCATTCACTTGAACTGAAAGGTCACCTGTCGACCTGAAACCTAAAAATTGTATACCATTAGATTCCTCACATGCAGGGACGCTGCCAGACCTTCACACGGCATTCCCAGGGGCCCCCTCAGCAAAGGGCCCCCGAACAAAACGCGAAAAAAAATCTCCCCAGATTTAGGCCACCATATTTTGCAAGGCCCCATAAAGTCCCAAAAAGGGAAGACGCCGATAATTTTTTAGTGAAAAGGTCGGACCACTGGGGGGCACGTGCCCCCTATGCCCTCCCCTGCTCACATGACAGGTAACATGCTGGTTCTTACCGCGTTGCTCTATGTTGCTTAGTTTGGAAGTTAACAAGGGGCCTGTCAGCCCCCCCCGTACGGCGAAGGTGAGAAACAGTCTTCGTAAGGCGCGGGTTAAACCGAAAAAATACCTGCATGATTCATGACTGGAAAGAAGAGAAAAAAAGTTCCCTCCCCTTTGGCGTTTCGTCCCTAACTGAGCTAGAGGTTCGATTAAAAACCGAGCGTGTTGCTTGCGACGAGAGGAAGCCATTGCCATCTGATTTTAAGGTCCTGGGTCATTAGGTGACCTCTGAGGTCATGTAAATGACCAAAATGTTATCAAATCGTCAATGTGTAAAAAATGAATACTATTCGAGCTAAAATCGTAAAGAAACATCTTAGTAATATGCTACATGGACGCTGAATTTAAAATCAGGGTAAAAAATAACCTAATAACAGCCAAATTATAAAAAGATTATGTCAGGTCATCTGATGTCATTGACCTTGGTTGACCTTTTGGAGCACATGACTCCAGTGCAACATGTAATTATGTCAAATGTATCCCAGATTTGAAATCAGCGTCACAAATTGTCCTAAAAACGGACGGAAGCAAAACAAAGACATCTGAGGTTAGGGACCTCGGTTGACCTCTGAAAAGGTCAATCGATGTTACGATCTCTGCAGAAACCACAACTGTCAGCTAGTCAGCTGTGTAAACACCTGTGCTCTTGAACAACAAACACTCGGAAACCGCACTTGTTTCAAGGATCGATACTACGGGACGCCAGTTGCGCCAAATGAGAAACAGGGAAGCGTCATGGTCATAAGAATAGAAGTTCTATTTTTTCTGAGTATGTGTTCCAATTGTTTCAAAAGCTAGGGTTAATGAAGTTTCATTGCGATAGGTTAATAATACACAATTATTTTGGAAAACGACAGGGGTGGCTCCATCCCCTTTACACTGGCGAGGGTTAAGCCGGTTTTTGCGATATTCATCCGACGTTGGCAGTGTCCCTTTACTATCAGCCTGGCCGCCGAGGGGCCTGTCTGGAATAATGCATCTCCGGCGGCCGAATGGCGGGGCGGTGCAGGGGCGGTCCAGGGGCTGGGCGGAGCTGGGAGACAACTGGACACACAAAGGAGACAGTGGAGAAAGTGTGGCCGCAGTGGCGACTCGCCAGCAGCGCCGCCGGAAGGCAGAGGATTGTGGCAGAGGCGCGCGCGGCAGGCTGCCAGCCGGCGGAACGGGCCGCGCCGGTATCGGCTCCGGGAACGGGGCGGGACGAGACGAGCATTGATCGTCACAATCGACACACCGGGACCTCCCGACACTGCCCAGACAACAGGGCAGCTGCCGACACTCCCACGTCACATAACCACACACATCCAACCGACCACCGACCTCCGATATGGCCCCAGACACAGGGGCGCTGCCGACCCTCCCACGTCACTACCACACACCTCCCAACGCACACCGGGACCTCCCCGACACTGCCCAGACAACAGGGACAGCTGCCGACACTCCCCACGTCACATAACCACACACCCTCCCAAACGACACACCGAGGGACCCCCCGATTACTGCCAGACACACGAGGCAGCTGCCGCACTCACGTCACATAACCACACACCTCACACATCGACACACCGGGACCTCCCGACACTGCCCAGACAACAGGGCAGCTGCCGACACCTCCCACGTCACATAACCAAACACCTCCCAACCGACGCACCGGGACCTCCCGACACTGCCCAGACAACAGGGCAGCTGCCGACACCTCCCACACCACATAACCACACACCTCCCAACCGACACACCGGGACCTCCCGATACTGCCCAGACAACAGGGCAGCTGCCGACACCTCCCACCAACATCAGGATACCAGGAGAGTCCTCGCCAGCTCTCAACCACGCTCACGCAAGACACTGCAGGGGAACCAGCCAGCTCACAGCCAACACGGCAACACAGGCACATCGCCACCCATCCGATCAAAGAACGGGGTCCATAACCTGACTCTAGCTCAGGCACGTAGCCAAGGAATGCGGGGGGCGGCGGAGGCGGCCGCCCTTCCCTAGAGGCCCAGCGGGCCCCTTTCGAGGCCTGGCGGTCCCTTTTCGGCGCGCGCAGCACGCCGAGAAGAGCCGACGAGACTACGCGAATCGCGGTATCATGGGCTCTTTAAGAGTCGGAGGACGCGTGGTCTTTAGATAGTTTAGAGCATTTCGAGGCCCTGTAGGGCCACCAGGGTCCTCTCTGAAATATCAAAGAGCCCCTTGTAATGGGCCCCTAGCCAGCACAGAGGGCCCCTGGGCAGGTTGAAGGGGCCCTGGGCAGGTTGAAGGGGCCACTGGACAGGTTGAAGGGGCCCCCGGGCGGGTCGGAGGGGCCCCTGAGCAGATCGGAGGAGCCCCTGAGCATGTCGGCAGGGCGAAAAAGCAGCTAGCGCAGTTCCTTACGAGGTCGAAAGGGCCCCTTAGCAGGCTGGAAGGCCCCTAGCTAGACCAGAGGGCCTCTGAGAAGTTTAAAGGGCCTCTGTGCAGCTCAGAGGGGCCCTTGACCAGACCGAAAGAGCCCCTGGGCGGTTCAGAAGGGATTATTGAACATGCCAAATGGGCTATTCACCAGTACCAACGGAGGGAGCAGATCTGTTCATCCATTCAACTGGTCTCTTTCAACGCTCGGAAATGGACCCTTTCAATGCTCGGAGAATGGGGCTTTTCAAAGCTCGAGAATGGGCCCTCTCGAGGCGCCCCCCCCCCCTGGTCGAAACATGGTGACACCACTACCACGTTGTTTACCTGGCTCTGCCTATGCGCAAATATATAACATTTAATATATCATATATATCATATATACTTGGATTCAGGGGCGTCGCCACCGGGGGAGCCTGGGGGAGCCGGGCACCCCCAGGTGCCCTCAAAACTCTCTTCGGCATCCCCGAGTTTACAGGATTTAAACATTGGGCCTATGGCGCCGGCTCCCCCGGAACCCTCGTTGGCTCCCCCATATCCCTGGTTGGCCCCCTCACTCGAAATGTTGCGGCGACGCCCCTGCTTGGATTATACATATTTTTGGGCAGAGGCGCACTCAGGTACATAAAATGGCAAACAAAAACATGTGATGTTCCTATCGTCCCAAACAATCACAAACAGCACATATTTGTTATCAGAAATCCCACCATTTTTTATCCCCTGAATACGCCTCTGATTTTTCATTTTGGTACTTGTCCCTTTTACATATTCAAGATCCATTACATAATACATAGGAAGCTTACAAACGTTTTGGGTATGCAAATCGGTCGAATCACATGGCCGCAATAGCCTTTGAAAAACACCCCCAATTTTCGTATTTTTTGCCCCCTGGCCTCCCATTTTTAAACAAAAAATATATCTATGGGTAAAAAATATCTTAACATGGCGAATCGAATGGTGCTTGTTCCATTGAAATCGGCCCAGCGGTTCTCGAGATCTATGGGGGGGAGAATCTGCCCCCCCCCCACGCAGGTTAACGTATTTGGCCGCCTGCAGGGAAATAAGGTTACAACATATCGGTCGGCACGGGATAGCGTGCCGTTCCCGCTTATACGCATATCGTTAAACAATATCGGTCGGTCACGGGGAAAGCGGTAGTCCGATTTATACAGGCATCGTTAAACATATCGTCGGCCACGGGATGCCTAGCGGCTGCAGTACACCCGATATTGTCTAAACATATCGGTCGGCACCGGGAATTAAGCGTGCAGCTCCCGTATACGCATCGTTTCAAATACTCGGTCGGCGAGGGGAAAGCGTGGCAAGGTCCGTATACGATAACTCGTTTAAAAATATCGAGGTCGGCACGGACAAAGCGATGCAGTCCGATACGGGGTTTTGTTTTATGGAACCCATAATCGGTCGGCACGGTGATAGGTGCATCCGTATACGATATCCGTTAAAATATCGAGTCCCGCACGGGAGCGTGCCCAGTCCCGCTATCGACTTCGTTAAAAATATCGGTCGGCGCTGCGTGAAAGCGGCAGTCCCGTATACGATATCGTTTAAAATATCGGTCGGCACGGGATAGCGTGCAGTCCCGTATACGATATCGTTAAAAATATCGGTCGGCACGGGAAAGCGTGCAGTCCCGTATACGGTATCGTTAAACATATCCGTCGGCACGGGATAGCGTGCATTGGGCACCTTCTACGCAAGCCTGGCAGGCAGGAGAGGGACTGATTGAAGAGCGGCCAATGCCAGGCGACCATAAGCTGTTTTTTACAACAGCCTCGACGGCGTCAATACGTCAGCTGCTACAGCACCGGACAGGGACACCACAGTATCGGACACAGTAAGGCTGTGTTCTGACCGTCACATTCCCGGCGGGAGTCCCTGGAATCACCAGCGGGCATTCCACTGTACTGCAGTTCGGCAATGCACTCATATATTCCTGTTAAATCTTGGCTACGGGAATCGGCAGAAAGCACTTTTCTACCGATTCCTCAGAATCGCCGCGGAAATTGATGGGTCAGAACACAGCCTAAGAACCGGATGCCAGCTGACATGATGGTGACAAAGGACAAACGACTATAGGATGCTCTAACACAGCCTCGACAATGCCAGCTCCGACAGTGGTGACCAGTCAGCCGGAGTCGGACTGAATCAGGCTCCTCCACCTCTACCCACTGCCAGCTCCGACAGTGGTGACCAGTCAGCCGGAGTCGGACTGGATCAGTCTCCTCCACCTCGACCGGTAACGGCAGAGGGAATACCCCCCCACACACCACCCGGTCCACCCCCGCCAACTATGTCCGTGTGCACAGGGCTTATTAGCGCTGCATGCGGCAGCTTTGGGCCGAACAGGCGGCCGCGGGCTCGACCAATGCGTGCTGTACACCGTTCATTAGCGGCGGTAAGGACGGCAGGTTATTAGCAGGTCGGACGCTGTCCGCTGTCTGTCACTTGTTATCCCCGGATGATGATAAGGACAAATACGCACTAAGCGCAGCGACGGCCAAGACGTCAGGTGAATAACCGACTGAGCGTGCGGGCACTGCAGGTTACCGGAAAATGACTCGAGTTCTGCACGAATAATGATCCGTATGCTGGGACAAGCTCAGAGTTGCATGCATTATTAAAGGGCTGTGTGACGCAAGATTAACATGTCCTAGGCTAATGATACGGAAGTGACAGGTGACAGGTGACAATGACAGTGACAGGTACTCGTGTTATTAGCTACTAGTCACAAATCAACCTCAAACTAATATCTCACAAAGGAAAGAAGCATTTCCAGGAAACGTAAGAGGCATAAATATCGCGGTGCAATTCATTTGTACCAAAACAACATAGATGTTAAACACGTTGCAGACTACACCCTACCGAAACGCTTGCCAGCTTTTAACCAGCATTGTCAACTTTGCGAGCAATGCTATACCACGATGCCATTTGAGTAAGTGAAGGGCAGATAGTTACAAATAGACAATAGTTCTTAAATCGTGCATCGATTTTCGTCATTTGTTTGACTTTTAAGTGAATCATCCTTTAAGGGGTGTGCCTATTCTTTTGGAATGTCAAAAATATTTTGCATTACGGTAAGAAGCTATTGTTTTGATTATTGGATACGAATTAATTTACATCTTCAGTTGATTTTTTGGAGCCTTAAGTTGAATTTTTACCTATATATTTGTTTTTGCTCTGTTCGGCAGAGCGCTAACGAGCTATCAACGCTCACGAGCTGTTTTGTCGAAATGCTATTGGCTGGCGCTAACGATATGCTAGCGAATTGGTATCGATATTTCGATATTAGCAATGATTCTAGTAGTGGTAAGCCTTCTGGAGTCAACTCAATCATTTTTAGATTCCATCATGTTCCTGGAGCACTTCGAATATCTCGGCAACAGAGTGAATCTGGAGAAACGAAGTCATCGATAAATTCATAAACTATGTCCTATAGACCAGTGTCAACAACTCCACATGAACGACATGAGTAGAGTAGGCACGCTCCCTCTAACACAAAAACTTCCACGTTCGGCATGGGACCAATTATACAGCTCTATCCGTTCTCTTACATCGTACCCACACCAGAGACCAGACAGATCTACAGGGACGCCAGTGGCTGCGTGATGTCCCACGGCCTAGGTCACAGAGAACGGCCTAGGTCACACAGAATACTGGCCACTACTCAGCCGCGCCGGACGGCTCATCGCCCCTCCCCGCCCGCGACGTGGACAGACGACACGACGCTAACGTACTGCTGGCCGACTGACAAATAAATCGCAGGCCGGCGGCCAACCGGAAACGAAAGCAATAACCATCCATCTCGTGTCGACCGGGTAGCGCAGCTGGATGCATTCGCAACCAGGCATCCCGTACGAGACGCGAGGAAAAGAAAAGGTAGGAAGCTGTCGACACTCGACATGTAGGTATGCATATTGCAAATTGGGCGTCAGCATGCGAAACTTGCAAAGGGTCGATGTGATCAAGCTCGCGTATCAGAGACAGTGGTGGTTTTAAAGAAGGTGCATTGTGGGAATTAGAAACGGAGGGCAAAAGGAAGCCGTATATGTCAAAAACAGAAACAAAAAATATTACATCTTTATTTACCTTTTTAATATAAGATGACAATAATCCAACAATATCTGAATTTAATTCAGAGCAGTTTGCGGATCTCTAACCTGATCTAACTTTCCGGAATTGCATGTATTCAATTGACCCAATAGGTAGATCCTGTTCCCTCCGGACGGAGGCTGCGGATTCGCAAGAGGTTCTCCGCGGCAGCTCAGCCGTAGAGCCGATATTCCAGCCGAGCATCGGGCCTAATGCGGCCGGCGAGTGGACACGGCCGCACTCGAGAATTCCCAGAGCAGCCGAGCACTCGTGAGAGGGCATTCAACGAGCTGTTCCATATTCCAAATGGATTATTGAAGATTTAATTTAATCATGTCCACCCGGCGAGTGCCCGGGAGCGGCAGGGCCAATCTGAAAGGTTTTGGAAGAACAGACACGGTGGCCGCCGGTTTCTATCCTCAATGAAATAAAACATCCTTCCTCGTATTGTGTGTCCTACGCGACGATACACTCATAAACAGTTAACACTCATCCAGTTAAATGTATGGGTCGCACTTCAGCTGGCAAGATATGCAGCAAGTATGCTCATCACACAGCCTGACGCCAAACCAAGGCAGTGTCTGACGCACTCATTGAGCCACTATCGCCGAATTTCAACGTCACAAATAGATGCAGCTGTAGCACATCTGTAATGGCATAAGTGGCAAATGAAAACGCGTCACACATTCAAATATACGAACCAAGGATATAACCAGCTTAACCTGATGCCAAACAGCTGCAATGCATTTTAAGTTGTTGGCACTTAACTGAATACAAAATGTCAGCAACCTTCAACCAAGGTATGTTATTTGTCATCCACGCACTAATCCCTGACCCATACAGCAGCATTATAACTCATCATTAGCACCCAATGCTGTGTTCGGTATGTGAAAATAATTGTTTTCCTCCGCATTGTCGATGTCTCACCTAGCACATTAGCTAGGCCAGTGTCACACATGAGCTAGACCAGTGTAGATAACGTAGTCGTACCACATTCCTCCGTGACCCTGGTTGACTGTCCTGGCACGTGACAAATAACACATACCCCACAACCATCAGCATAAACGACCACCTCAAGAGTAACAATATTTATTGTGTACTGCAAACAACAGACTGGGCACGATGTGGCAACTAGGACATGCGCTAAAACCACCGAACATGATTTACAGCCAACCGCATTGGTCCTGTTCCCGCTCACAGCTTGCTCTCTCATATTCCAGACATTCCGAATACCGAGCCGTAGGAAGAAGCATGTCTGGTTAGTGGCAACAGGGCAGAAATGCAAGACGATACATACAGGATAGTTTCGGTGCGCGCGGTCGCTACTCGCACAGCTGCGCCTGCCGCACCAGCTAGTTACTGATTAGAACGATGTTTAAATGCAGACACATTCACTGTTTCACCTCGCCTTAAGGCTGAGCTATTCGAGTCCATGCTCACGTCCCTCTACCTCTGAACCACAATTATGGAAACGAACGCTACGAAACACTTGCTAAGAATATTTGAAAACCCTGCATCCACGTCACGAAAAACTCGCAGTTGGAATAGTTCATCGAAAGTCACGTAAGACGTTATTTACGGAAGTTCCGATCAAAACAAACTTTCTGCGTCTCATTTCTCACAGCACAAATGCAAACGTTTCCGAATATTCTCCAAACGTTGATCTGTTCATTTTGCAGCCACTATCGGCCGCTAGTCTGCGTCGGTTACCGCCGGCCAACACCTCCGAGACAATGTCAGACCACCACAGGCCGCGCGCTGCACACCTCACACACGCCGGGCTGGCGTCACCTCACACACCCTGGCTGGTGTCACCACACACACGCCGGGCCGGTGTGACCTCACAATTCACACGCCGGACTGGTGTCACCTCACACACGCCGGGCTGGTGTCACCACACACACGCCGGGCCGGTGTCACCACACACGCCGGGCCGGTGTCACCTCACACACGCCTGGCTGGTGTGACCTCACACACACCCAGACTGGCTGGTGTGACCTCACACACACCCAGACTGGCTGGTGTGACCTCACACACACCCAGACTGGCTGGTGTGACCTCACACGAGCCTGCCTAATGTCGGACGACAGCGGGCCGCGCGCTGCGCACCTCACAGACGCTCACCTCCATGAACGAGGCGTCCGAGCCCTGCGTCAGGTCAGCGTCGCTGAAGGACCGGCGCATCGGCCGCACCCGCACCGCCATGTCCGGCACGGCGAACTCGTCATTCCAGCGGACACGGCGGGATGAGACGCTCATGTGGCCTGCCGGGGAGGGGGAGGGGGTCAGAAAGGCGGGCATCTTCACTGGTCACAAGAACACCTGCCGCAGGAAACGGCTGGTCCTCAATCAATACACCAATGAACCCCTCTTACACATGCTCGGCAAAAAAAAAAAATCACGACACAACACCGATGTCATCCGTCTATAGCCCTGACCCCTGCACACTCATGCATTGTTCGTCGTCCCATTGGCCGGCGTGTCAGCACTGCTTCCTCGCACACACCGCTCATTCCACAGCCCCCGGCACCTCAGCCCGCTGTTCAGCTCACTGCTTCCTCGCACACACCGCTCATTTCACAGCCCCCGGCACCTCAGCCCGTTGTTCAGCTCACCTGTGTGCCTGACGGCCAGCACGGGGGACGGACTGGGCACGAAGCGGCCCACCCTCCGGTTCTGTACCGTGTTCTTCTGCACCATCTTGTTCCACGCCTTCTTTTCCTGCCGGGTACATAGCAGAGTCAGAACATGACGCAGCTCTGTGAAGCATCAAATAGACAAAACACGGGGAAAACTGGTAACGTCGCCGCAGAGTCAGAAGACGACGTAACTGTGCGTTACGAGCAAAACACGGCGACAACATGTGATGTTGCCGACATACGGGGGACCCTTGTAGCGCATTGTACAGATTAGACTGGGACAGTGCAGACGTCAACAGAATGGTATCGAGCAACGATAGCTTCTCGACCACGGTGTTCTTGATCGTCATTTCGCCACAATCTCAAGCGGTAGTTTATAATCGAAGCAAAGCCAATCGGAGCTGGCCAAGAAGCCCCTTCTCAGTCTCCTCCCAACCAGTCCGGGCCGCTGGCCGTGAAAACAGACCGTCCCTCTGCCCCCCTCCTCGCCACCGCCGGCCGGGCCGCCGATGGCCGTGAAAACAGACTGTCCACTCTCCCCCCCCGGCCCCCGGCGGCGCGTGACACCGCCTCGGGGCATGTTTCCGCGTCAGCCTGATCCGGGAATCAATGCCTGCGGGCCTGGCAGTCCTGCGGTGACTATGAACGCCGCGCGGCGGCCGATTGTCGACCACTCCACAGTCCAGACCCTGATGAGATCATCTAATCGAAGCCTGCTTCCTGCCGCCGCCCCCCCCCCCCCGTCGGCGCCGACGGGCGAGAAAGGGGCGACACCGCGGCCTAGTCGAGCCGGCGCCCGCCGGTCGGGTCGGTCGGCCGGTCGGCCCGCCGGCACCACAACCGGGTCGCCGGGGATGACGCGCTGCAGACGGCTGATGGCCCGTTCAGGGACGGACTGGTCGTCGAGGGAGCGCCAATGCTCGGTGGCCAGGCGCCACAGCAGGCCAGCTCTGAGAGTCGGCTGATCGATTTGTGGAACGATATGGCGATGGGGGGATTTGGAGCATGTGTTGGTTTGAGAACAGCTGTGCCGTACGTCTGTGTGTGCTTGCGGTGTTTGTCTACGACACACGGGGATCGTGCCCCGCAGCTGCAGCGTCGAGAGTATGACAGCATCGCGCCGCGCAATCAATACGTTTCCCGGAGGCCAGTCCAGCAGTCACCGAGTTCTAACTGGCAACCGATGCCGATATTTACGTCACCGTCAGCTCAGCCGCTCCCAAGTCGCGGGCAGCCTGATTGATGGTCATACCCTGATTGGTATTCATAACGCTGAATTACTCAGAGAAAGTCGCTTTCCGCTAAAGCATGCGTTGATCGTGTTATGTCAGCGGCGGCAAATCTGTGATGGCATGTAGTAATGGCATGACGGCCGGATGTAGCATCCCGCCGTCAGCTGCCGTGGTCAGTGGTCAGTGGTCAGTGGTCAGTGGTCAGTGGTCAGTGGTCAGTGGTCAGTGGTCAGAGGTCAGAGGTCACTGGTCAGAGGTCACTGGTCAGTAGTCAGTAGTCAGTAGTCAGTGGTCAGTGGTCAGTGGTCAGTGGTCAGTGGTCAGAGGTCAGTGGTCAGTGGTCAGTGGGTTCGTATGCCGACACACGGGGGGGGGCGGGACGGCGATGTGCGGCGGTGAGAAACTGGCACGGGTCGCACGCACCGCCGGCCGATGAGCTCGGCTAATGAGCCACAGATTACCGGCTGGGAGAGAGGCGCCACGCGCTGTGCCGCTGTCGTCACAGCCTGTCTGCTGTGGACAGCAGCTGTCTGGGAGAGGATGATAAATAACAACCCAGTGCAGTCTGCACTCAGATAAGGTTTGACACCCATTAATCACTGATATGGAGACAACATACAGCAAACACAATCAAATAAAAGCGTTCAATTTTCAGCTCCAAAAGGCTTATGATAAGAGCCCACTATGTGAAATTCATAGAATGAATTGTTTTCAAACGGTTTATGTACATGCTGCCATTCTTTTGACGCCACATCCCGCATAACGCCCCATAGCACCGTCGGCGCACTACAGGCGCGGCAGTTGGTCTGGCCGAGCACAAAAGGCCGGTGTTGGGGCCGGGCATTAGAGCCGGGTCTGGACAGGCCGGAGTGGCCGCTGCGCAGGTCGGAGAACAGACGACCGGTGGTGCCCAGTCAGCAGGTCACGCACCGTCGCCTGTCGCGCTGAGCCAGCCGCTGGCTGCTGACCTGGCCAGCGGCCGCCGCCCCGCCACACAACAGCCAGGCCGCACCGACGGCCAACGCCAGTAATACGCAAATCAGCGCCGATCGGAAACACATCAGTGACGTGTGTGCGATGGAGCGATTGTGGTGGGCTCAAGGCCGGTCGATCGCTTCCTGACCGGTGTGCGGCGAGCTCGTGAGAAACGCTGAGCTCGAACTTTGCCTGTTTGCCAAGACAATGTTGGTCAGAACCTTGGCCTTGGTCGAAGGTGAAGAAAATTACGTCATATAGTCACTCTCGCACTAGCTTTTTTATCAGGTGCAGTTTGAGAGAAAATACAACGTCATTACAAATTGCGATAAACGAAGTTCTCTGAGTACGACAAAAGCGGAATGCAACTTATTATCTGTATGCAAACATTCGAAAGGGAAACTTTGAGTTTATAAATGAAAACATAATAGTTACCCATAACATATCAGAAATATAAACTCCACAAGAAAATACAATGTCACCGAAAGTAGCTGCTTTAGCAATGCCTAATCTCAATGTCCTTCGTCCGCCCACACCTTCGTTGATAATATCCTCGGCAATATTGGAAATACATTTAAGTTCAACATTTGACAACCCCAGCTGACTGTAGCCGGACTTAGGCCTGGGTCTCAGCGCCTTATAGGCTTTACAAGTTAGCGGCCACTGGTTGAGATGACAAAGGAGGCCTGTCATTGGAGAGCAGATAATGATGTGGACCGCCCCCGATCACAATATCCCACCGTCAGTCACGGCCGTAATGGAATGAGCCGGCCCCGGGCCTCCACGACCCAACTCGACCCATCACAGCCGGGATTATGTCACTATAACGCTGAAGCATGGCGTAAAGAGGGGTGGCCAGGCTTCAGAGGCCAGTGCAGCCAACTGTTCACGGGAAAATCGGTCAACGGGGCGAGTGCAACGTGCGGAAACTCCGAGAACGGTACGTCCCAGTCGGTGACATGATATCGGTCCCAGCGGGCGGCGCACCATTCGTGTTCTCTGGAGTCATCGGCTGTGCTCATCGCTTATCGCAGCCTGAGCAGCTCATCGCTCATCGCTCATCGCAGCCTCTGAGGAGTGAGAGCTCTCAGACGCTCTGCGTTTGTACCAATCTAAGACCGCGCACTGGCTGAGATGCCAACTGACTTCTCGGTAACATAGCGTAGATATTAAGCCCAAGATAGTTTTCGCTCTACGGGACTTACAAGGACAGGCACATCAATTTACACTTTTCCCTCGCTGATAAAAACAAAAACAATAGTATCACAATACGGCCGCAGAACGACGACCGACAGGCTTTTAATGAAGGCAGCGATATTTACCATTAGGCTCCGAGGCGCTGTATCTACAAGGTTAATGCAGATCCCACCTCGTCCTACCAGCATGATAAACAGAAAACAAACACAAAGACAGGACAATCACACAACACGACAAAAAAGTAAATAAATATCCCGTCCCAGCTCGGTCGTTCCGGTCCGGAAGCTGCCCGGGAACATTCTGAAAGTAACCCGGGGAGCCGGGGACGTGAGAGCCGTCTACTCACCATGACCAGGTTCCCGGAGGACTTGTAGGATACCTTCGGCAGCGACTGTGGCTTCACATTCTCCTGCCCGCCGGCTCCACATGAAGGCACCTAGAATGGAGAGAGGGTTCAGTTGGCGGCATCACAGGTAGCTGGCCATCTTACTAGTAGTTTGTAACATGTCCACCTTCAGCATGACTTCAGTGAGCGGGTCAGGACACCATCATGACCTTACCCGTCACTTTATCTGGGACAGACTGGCCAATGGTGTCTCACATATCCCTTTTGATGATGATGATGATTTGGGCTTAAGGGCGCCGCAACAACACATATCCCTGTTCACTGCCTGTCAAAGATAACGCACACTATTAAACAACATGTGATATAATGCCTGAATAATGTCTATCGGGTGACGACAGATGGCGGCAGCGCCTGAGAGAGGGCTCGCACGCGCCTCTGTCTATCGCTGAGAATCCAGCGGGCTGCACCCGGCGAACGCCGCTCGAGAGACAGACGACCCTGCCGACGAGTTCCGGGGGATCTCCGAGTCAGTCTCCTCTGCGTCACTCAGCGCGCCCAGCCACGTCCCACGTCTAAGTCCGGCAGACAGCCGGCGGCGGTGACGTGCCCTCCTCAGATGACCCCGGCCGGCTCTAACCCGCCGGACGCCGGAGCTGTTCGGAGCGCCTTGACGCATGGTAACAGTAGGACGGTCTGTCGGTTCTGACCAGCGCCGAGGCAGACTCAGTCGTCAGTCACGTCAGTCACTCACAGGTCAGCCGGAGGTCAACATACCGCCGAGGAGGCCGACAGCCGGGCGGTGGTGACCCCAACTCGGCAGGATTACCGCCGCCGACAGCAGTGCGGTCACTCGGGCGGTGGACGACGGTGGGCGGTGGGCGGTGGACGGTGGGGGATGGGCGGTGTACAGTGGGCGGTGTTCAGTGGACGGTGGACGGTGGGCGGCAGCGGCGGCGGCAACTCAGGGTCACCTCAGCGTCACCACGGTGTCGGTGTCGGGTGACACACGGAGACGGCACGGCGATCGCCGGCGGCCGATGACAGGGCAGCGTTAGGGCCGGTGATCACACAAGGCGGGTCGGAGCGCCGCGTAACAGCACACAGAGGAGGGGACGCAGACACGCACACGACCCGCTCACACGCACACCAGTCACTGCGACTGGTGTAAACAAGCCAGACTCGGAGGTCATTTTAAGGTCACGGAGACACACACGAAGCTGTGATAATCACATCCCGTCATGTCAGGAAGAAATCAATTATTGTATTATCGTTTGACTCTTGCCTGCAAAAATCTCATAATTTTGTGGAAGTTTCATCGATCTTGAATATGCACATAATTCCCCTCTCGAGTTTCCGTCAATTTATCAGTAACGTTTTATCCAACAAGAACAAATCTTATAGATATCCGTTTCCCTGTTGTTGTAGTATCTAAAAGGCTGCCTCCAGCTCGAGCCGTTGCTGTCTTGTGGCATCGCCGGCCATCACGGCAGTCCGTCAATCTAGGCAAACGTCGCTCGGGCCATCCTGAATTTCCACAAAAGCCTTTCACTGGATGGATTTACGAGATAGCAGGCCATGCTCTGCAAAAGCCTTCTAAGTGAACCGCGACTCCACTATCCAACAACATAATCCATTTCAGCAGAGTTGAAAAGCGAAAGGCAAATGAGCCCGAATGAATGGAGATGGCTCGCCTTACCCTCGGACGTCTCCCAAACTTCAAAGCAGTCGGAGGCCAGAGTGACCAGTGCTGGTTGAGCACAGAAGCAGCCCGATCTTACCGAAATACGACAACGATAGTGTACGCGCTCCGGCAAACTTCGATTAACCGTCCTTCGGAGGAAAGTAAAAATGATCGGCATCACTACCCCGAGTCCCGACCTTCAACAGACCAATTAAAACTACACCAGCATTCGTGACATCAAGCCACGTGAAACTAAGCATTTTTACTGCTTAGCGGAAATATGTTATGTAAAAAGATAGACCAACTGAAATACAACTAAATATAGTAATTTTACATAATGAGAAAGAAGATGGATTGCAATGATAGTATTCAGTCCCCCAAGACACCACAATCACACGCTCAACGGAGTGATCTAATTTACACCGATGACCCGCTTTCATCCTCTACCTGAGACTGCACAGACCGGGGTCGAGCTCTCACCGAACTCCGTATCGTGTTCGCGGCGCCCGCGCCGGCAGCTCTGGACGGCCGGGCGGGCCGCCCTGGACGGTCGGCTGGCCTGGATTGTGTTCCGTAGCTCGGCCACTGCTGTTGACTGGCGGTGTCCGGTGTCCCCGGATTATAGGGTGACCGCGTGACACAGGCTGGGCGGTGTCCCCAACACACACAAATGGCAGGAGTCAGCCGAGCCACGCCAGTCGGGTAACACGCCAGCCACGTCACCGGGCCGACCACCAGACAGGGAGAGACCGCGAGCTCCTCTGCAATTACATCACGGCTTCGCTGCAGGTGACTTAACTAGGTGGCTTTTAGTTGTGATGGTTTCGTATTAACGTGTTATATTAAGCTAACGTGTCTGGGTCTTTCGAACTTATTTCATGTGTCGAAAATAATTGATGGCTCAGCCTCATCATATCAACATTGCTGTCTGAAACCCTTTTTTGAATAATTATCCTTCCAATTCAATACTTCTTTCAAACCTCCTTTCCCCTAAACGATGATGCACACCACACGGCAGCTATTCAAGATAATGATTGTACGGTAAGCTCTCACGATCCCCCTCTATTGGCAACCACACACGTAGCAAAGAAACAAGATTATGTGACCAAAACGCATCTACAGCCTCCTGTAGTCACAATCCGTAGTGTCCGCTGACTGTGGATCTGGATATCCCCTCCGATCCGGCTGTGTTAGTGCCACCGGTCGACGCAGCATGAAACCAAACATCCCGTGGCATCCTAACACGGTGGTAGTCAGAGGCCTCCCTCCGACCGCCGACGGAGCTGGCAGCGCGAGCGGCGGCGTCCAGCAGTGACGGCCTTCAGCCCGTACATCACGACTGTCGGCCGACGGCTCCGCCAGGAACTCATACAGGGCGCTAATCCGGGCGCCCGTGAGTGGCACTCGCTGGCGGACGAGCGACAGGGAGCCAGCCAGGAGGACGTCCTGGAAACAAAGTGAGAGAGTCGTGGTGAGAGGAGATGGAGTGGATAGAGTGAGAATGAGACTTGAGGTTGAGAGTGAGATGTGAGAGTGAGAGTCGAGAGTGTAGAGTGAGGAGTAGAGAGTGAGAGTCGAGAGTGGGTGGAGATGAGAGGAGAGTGAGAGTTGAGAGGAAGAGTGGAGTGAGGTGAGAGTGAGAGTGAGTAGAGTGAGAGTGAGAGTGAGAGTAGAATGAGAGTGAGAGTGAGAGTAGAGTGAGAGTGGAGTGAGCAGTGAGAGTGAGAGTGAGAGCGAGAGCGAGAGAGGATGAGAGGAGAAGGGAGAAGAGAGAGAGAGACAGAGAGACAGAGAGACAGAGAGAGAGAGACAGAGAGACAGAGAGACAGAGAGACAGAGAGAGAGAGAGTGACGTAGGAGAGCCCGACACAGACACGTGTCACGTGATAGCCAGTCGTATCGACCACACGTCCAGGGTCTGGACCGCTCAGCAGGCGGACAGCGACGCAAAATGGTCTGTCTCCCTGGCTAGACATGTTGGTAAATGTGTCAAGGCATGCTATTACAGCTGTAGCACAGATAAGGATTTTCACAACTAAGGTTGCTACAGGCCGGAGAGATTACAAACCGGAAAATATATTTTGATATAAAATATGTTTGCTACAAGCTTCCTGTTCGCGCGGACCCGAATCTGACCTTCTCGCCGGCTGATGAGTTTGTGAGGAATTGAAGCCGCTGGCTCTGCTGGGCCGAGCGAGGCACGGGACCGGTCGAGGCCACATGGGTCGGACCGAGCAGAGCGGCCCGGAAGAGCGCCCCCCAGCGGACAACAGAGAGCCACGTGACGTCAGCAGACGGAGTGCGGAACGGCCCGAGGCGCCGCGCCGAGAGGTGTGGGGGGGGGGGGGCGACCCTGAGATGAAAGTGAGCAGGACAGTGGACCAAGGACAGGTCTGTCTGGGCGCGCCACCATAACCGGGCCGACTCGCCCTGCTCCCGCTCAAACGGCACGACTCTGTCACCGCCCACATCCATATTTCATCGCCGTCATACGAACTCCACCACCCGTGAAGCCGCACTCTCGGAGAATCACTGAGGAGGCCGCCAGCTGCAGGCTGACTTCTCTGGCTGACAGCTGAGCCGCCCGGTCACTGGTATCTCTCCCTTCTACTACACTGCCGGTCAGCCGGGACAAAACGTCGGAACGGCTGAACACACCCGGCGTCCGCTCCGATCCGCTCGTGGCGACTGATGAGCTACCCGCTGCAGGTCGTAACGGCCGACGACGGGTCCGTTCCGGTCCGTCTCTTTTGCGGCGGTAACGAGCCGGGAAGTCGCAGTGACGGCCGGATGTGAACGTCATGAGTCTTCCCTCTCACTTTATGGTGAACGAGCGGAAAAATACTATATTATGTATCGAGTCGCAGTGACGGCCGGATGTGAACGTCATGAGTCTTCCCTCTCACTTTAAATGAGGTTACACAGGGCACGGAGCAGAGTTTCATAGCTGGCAAGAGGCGGCGCAAACAGGTGTGAATAGTAATTCCGCCCTCTGACTGAATGTGACGTCACATCAGCTGCAGCATGAGAGCGCAGAAGACAACATGCGCAGACGTAAAAGGGAATGATTGATTGGCGGAATCTAAAATAATCTCTTGACTTTCACATGCCTGTGGCGGATACCAGTAGGGAAGAAAATAAATATTAAGCAGAGAAACTGTTCAGAACTCTCCGCCGGCGATTTTCTGGCCAACCCATAGCTCAACATATTTTCAAACGCGTGAAGTCAACAGACATACCACGACGGCAAAATGACTCTCAGAACGAAATACAGACACATTTGGCATTTACAATATATCTCCTCACCTTGACCGGTATCCTGCTGCCTGCCGACGTGCTGGACGTGTTGGAGGCCGTGGACGCCGTGGAGACGTTTAGCACCCGCAGCACCTTGTCTGCCTCCTGTGACGGCTGGGACGACTGTGACGACTGTGACGGCTGTGACGGCGGCGAGGCGGTCTCCTCGGCCAGCGATGCCAGCTTCTGAGGCGTCGGCCGCGCCAGCGGTGCCCCGGTGTTAACCATACGGTTTTTCGGCCGCAGGTTCTGCACCAGCGTCGGCTCGGGGCCGTCATGGATGTACCGCGCCACCGGACTAACTATGTCCTGAGGAGGAGCGGGTCAGGAGCGACCGTCAGCGGGGCACGGGCAGCCGTCAGCGGGACAGGGGCCGTCGTCAGCGGGGCAGGGGTGGCCGTCAGCGGGACAGGGGTGGCCGTCAGCGGGACAGGGGTGGCCGTCAGCGGGACAGGGGTGGCCGTCAGCGGGACAGGGGCGGCCGACAGCGGGGCAGGGGTGGCCGTCAGCGGGACAGGGGCGGCCGGCAGCGGGCAGGGGCGGCCGTCAGCGGGACAGGGGCGGCCGGCAGCGGGGCAGGGGCGGCCGTCAGCGGGGCAGGGGTGGCCGTAGCGGGGCAGGGGTGGCCGTCAGGACAGCTCAGCGCACGATCACGCCGAGATAGCCAGTAAAGCAATTCGAGGGGAAAACTCATAGCACAACACAAAACAACAAAGACGCTGAGCTATAATCGCATCACACAAAACATGAACATGAACGGGAAAAAGAGCACCAGCATATCCGATAACACCCATCAGCACAACATTGCGCAAAGGCCCCCGTTACCTACACCACAGCGCCCCCTCTCACCTTCAGGTTAGGCTTAGTTCGCGGTGTGGTCGGCTGTGACGCCACCGTCGCCGACCTGGCCGCCTGGGTAGGCGTCTTGAGGCGGCTGGCGGCGGAGCGGGCCGGGGAGGGCGCCATCCTTCCCCGGGGCGTAGCCAGCCTCGCCGGGGATCGTGCCGCCAGTGTCTGCTGATGCTGACGAGGCGTCAGAACGGCGAGTCGGCCGCGCGGGGTCGTCAAAGGCACCGGCGTCGTCTTCCTGCCGGCCGCACCAGCTGGTACCGGCCGACGGGGCGTCACCGCCGGTGCCGCTGCTGCCGGCGGGGCTCTAACTGGCGCGCTGTCCCCGACCACAGCTCGGCTGTGTGACGCGCCAGTCTCCCCACCATCAGCGTCCGCGGGCGCGGCGCGGCTGCCCTGCAGGACCGTCTCGCTGGCGGCGGTGCGGCTCTGCAGGATGCTCTCCAGATGGCGCTCCTCCGCCTCCATGGCCAGCAGGCGCTCCATCATCTCCAACGTGTCGTTCAGCTCAGACCCAGTGGACGTTCCGCTGACGCACGACTCTGCCAGGCTGCACTCAGAGGCCAGACTGACGGTGCGGTCTCGGCCGGCCAGCGACGGAGGCCGGCTGCAGTTGTCGTCCACCGCCGCCGTCCCCCGTCCCGCCGGCGCCGCGGACGCGCGGGAGCCCTCCGCCTCCGCCACTGACCGCCGCTCCTGCTGCTCCTCCACGCTCGACTCGTACAGCCGCGAGTCGTCCTCCGAGTCTACTGCCGACTCGGCGCCGAGCGTGCTGTTGGCGCCAGCGAGTACTCGGAGAGCCCCGAGGCCCCGTCAGCGGCGCTGTCATCAGCTGCGCCGCCGCCGCCACGTAACACCGTGTGGTAACGACTCGACAGAGGCGGCCACGAGCGGCCACCCGGTCGACGACAGCTGGACTGTGC
This sequence comes from Semibalanus balanoides, assembly GCA_014673585.1. Classification (NCBI taxonomy): domain Eukaryota; kingdom Metazoa; phylum Arthropoda; class Thecostraca; order Balanomorpha; family Balanidae; genus Semibalanus; species Semibalanus balanoides. The sequence goes on along the minus strand of VOPJ01015579.1, from coordinate 341,333 downwards.
ATAGCCTGCAGAAGACCGCCGCTCGACGACGGTGAGCGAGGCGAGGCCAGCAGCGCGACGCGGGGCGAGACGCCCGCGGAGGAGACGCGCGTCGGGGCGGGATCGGCCAGCTCGTCGCAGAGGGCACCGAGCAGTGCACCGGGCGTCTCACGTCGCTCGTCCAGCGAGTCTCCTGGCACGTCGTCCTCCTCGTCCGAGGGCAGGGGTAAGCCAGCGGCTGCCGTCCGCTGCCCGCTCACCATCTTTCTCCTCTTCGTCCTCACAGATGCTGTCCTGGGCCAAGGCTGAGACAGACAGGGGATACTCTGATGGCAGTTCCTCCCAGACTCTGCTCTCCTCTGCCACAGCAGCTGGGTCCGCCAGAGGGCACTCTGAGGGCAGTTCCTCCCAGACTCTGCTCTCCTCTGCCACAGCAGCTGGGTCTGCCAGAGGACACTCTGATGGCAGTTCCTCCCAGACTCTGCTCTCCTCTGCCGCCAGCAGCTGAGTCCGCCAGAGGGTCACTCTGAAGGGAGATCCTCGCGCTGCCGGCTCTCCTCGGTGAGACGAGTAGAGGAGAGGAGCTGCTCTTCCCACTGGCGGCAGCTGGTGTTCTCACTGGAGGCCAGCGGTGCCGCGGACTCATCCAGCCGACTGCTGGTCATCGGATACCTGGAGGCAGCGCACAGAAGCCGCGGTCAGTCGCTGACGGCGATACCACCGGCATCAGTGGCGAGCTCCCAGTGGAGAACACTTCCTGACACTTCCTTCCATTGAGGGCAATAAGGGAAAATGTAATACATATGAAAACCACGAGATGAATGTATACTCCCAAACGAAACTTGGCTTTTAAATACATATTGAAACCACGAGATAAAATGTAAACTCCCAAACGAAGCATGGCTTACAATGTAAATAACTAAGCGCAAACAGAGCGTCATGCGAAACAGCAAGTTGCCAAATTAGATCAGCCTGCTAATAATAATACAAATATACTATTAATAAGTGTCTGAGTTGCTTGAGATCATGATGACCAACATATCAGTGAACTAGTCTCATGTAACAGCTATATAGACCTGTCTGCCAAACACCGCACCTGTCCGTGGGTTGCTGTCAGACCGACCATGACTTCAGCAACAAACCATCAGCGCTTGGTAAGCGCGGGCTGCTCACCTGTGAGCTCCAGGGGCGGCAGTGGGCAGCTCCAGCTCGTGCATGGTACACGATTCGCGGGCACCCTCCAGCGCGACAGCCCTCAGTCCACCCTCCAGACCGGCCAGTGTGTCATTGGCGCTGTCACTGCAGAGAGGCAGACGAGCGGTCAGCGGGGAGACGGCGCTGTCACTGCAGGGAGGCAGAGGAGCGGTCAGCGGGGAGATGGGTTTAATAAAATCCAGTTTAAAGGCTGAAAGCATTTTTTTATTTGTCGATCTGAAAGAACATTGGCCATTCTTTAATTGTATCTAAACGGAAATTCGACTTTAAGTTGATGAATTGTCCTGGTCACTCATACAAAAAGGCACTCATACAAAAAAGGTCAAGTCACGAAACCGAAAAAAAAAATGAGATTGCAAAAAAAACAAAAAAAAAACGGCTCAATGCAAGTTTGTAATGTGATAAATATCCTTATTCTCATCATGCCAAAAACAATATTTTAAAAAGCAAAGACAAATTAAGAAGCTTTCGGCTTGCGCCTTCATCAGCCATAAATGTATTCAATTGTGTATGAATGTAAATGTAATTCTGTATTCAATAAATGTATTGATGAATGCGCAAGCCGAGAGCTCCCTAATTTGACTTTGACCCTTCACAATATTTGTTAGGCATTATGAAAATAAGGTTACATATCATCATTATTACAATGTCTTCAATTTTTAGTATTACAGTGCTAAAACAAATACAGGATCAATGCAAGTTTATCTAATATTAAGGTTTGATATCGTAACTATGGTGGTTTGTGAACTACGAGCCGCCAAATGTAGGTCTGCTCACTGCTGAGTGACTTCGAAAAGTGCCCCCCGGAGCTAATTATGTTTAAAAGCCCGCTGCTCGGATATTTTGTCGTTTGCCACAGTTTGCTCCCCGCCTTATGATAACCTATCTAAACCAAAGACAGCAAAACATACAAAATATTGGGTGGTGTTATGCCTTTGGTCAGTCTATCGTGAATGCCCCAGCCAGGGACCAGAGACAGACGCTTTCTTCTCTCGGCCCACCGACTTGGCGTCCGGATCCCGGCAGGCAGATTGGTTCTCATTCAGCAAGCGGCTGATTTCCAGCTCGCGGTTCCGTCAAGGGCCCATAAACCATGTATCTCCTGTCGCTCGCTTCGCCCCGCTCTGGCGCCACCCACATGATGTGAGCCGCGAAACAGTGCTGTCAACGAGAGGGTACTGTCAGGTGGACTAGTACACTGCTCGACATGTGGACCGCGGACAGGGCTGACGACATGGACGAACACTGTCAGGGTGACAGCACACTGCTCGACATGTGGACCGCGGGGACAGGGGCTGACGACAGGGAGAGGGCATGTCAGGGTGCAGCACACTGCTCGACTGAGTCGAACCGCAGACAAGGGCTGTCGACAGCAGAGGACACTGTTCAGGTGACAGCACATCTAGCTCGCATGGTGGACCGCGACAGGGCTGTTCGAAAGGAGAGGGCACTTGTCATCGGTACAACCCACTTGGTGGACCGCAGGACAGGGCTGTCGACTAAAGAGAGGACCACTGTCAACGGTGACAGCCACACTGGTCGACATAGGATTGGATCGCCGACGGGTGCTGTTCGGCACAGGATGAGTACACTGCCAGGTTGACAGCACACTGCTCGACATGGTGGACGCAGACAGGGCTGTCACAGAGAGGACATGGTCAGGTGACAGCACACTGCTCACATAGGTGGGACCGCAGACAGGGCTGTCGACAGGGAGAGGACACTGTCAGTGACAGTACACTGCTCGACATTGGTGGACCGCAGGACCAGGGCTGTCGACAGAGAGGGGACTACTGTACAGGTGACAGCAACACTGCTCGACATGGTGGACTTGCAGACAGGGCTGTCGACAGGAGAGGACCACTGTCAGTGACAGCACACTGCTCTGACATTGGTTGGACCTGCTGACAGCGGACTTTGTCGACAGAGAGGACACTTTGTCAGTGGACAGCACACTGCTTGATTGGTGGACCGCAGCAGGGCTGTCGGACAGGAGAGGAACACTGTCATGGTGACCAGCACACTGCTTACATGTGGACCGCTGGACAGGGCTGGTCGACAGGAGAGGCACTGATCAGTGTGAACAGTAACACTAATAACTCGAACAATGGTGGACCACGACAGGGCTATCGACAGGAGGGGCACTGCTCAGGTGACAGAAGAACACTGCTCGACATGTGGACCGCAGACAGGGCTGTCGACAGGAGAGGACAACTGTTTCAGGTGACAGCACAGCTGCTCGACATGGTGAGCCGCGGACAGGCTGTCGACAGGAAGCACTGTCAGGTGGACACAATATACACTGCTCGACATGGTGGGAACCGCAAGACAGGGCTGTCGACAGGAGAGGGCACTGTCATCGGTGACAGAAACACAACTGCTGAACATGGTGGCCGCAGACAGGGGGCTGTCGACAGGAGAGGGCATGTCAGGTTGACAGCACCACCTGCTCGACATGGTGACCGTAACAGCGGCTGAAACAGGAGGGGCACTGTCATGTGACAACACTGCTCGACATTGGTTTGGATTCCTGCAGACAGCGCCTGCTGTCGGACAGGAGAGGGACTGTCAGGTGACAGCACACTGCGCTCGACCATGGTGGGACCGCGACAGGGCTGTTCGACGACATAGGGCGTAGGAGCCTATGAGGCCAGGGGGGGGGGCACTCTCCAAAACATTTAGATTTTAAATTACCGCCTATGACGTTGCATGGAAAGGATCGACTTCAAATGCATTATTGCCCCCCCCAACTTCAAAAATGAGTTCTACGCCCCTGCCAACCTGAACCGACCAAGAAGAAGAAGGTATAGCTGATGATCTTACCCGATCAGTATTACAAAATAAGAAGTCACTAGATTTTAATCGCAGTGGTGAGATCGCATTTAACACACAGAAGCAGCGCCAATCCAAAATTAATCGCGCGGGCCGCCCACTCCTCCCAGACACGTCTCTCGGGGTTTGTTTTGAACGTTTTGAATCTCAGCGGTCGGCTGCGGCTAAGCATGCGCATTTATCAAGAATGTTATCTATAGAGCCATGATTAAGAACATATTTGATCTGATTTTTACCCTAACCCACTTTTTTTCCTCTTCCATGAACAAAAAATAGTTCTGACAATTTATTGCGTGTTTTATATGAATAACACAAATTTATGTGAACACAAATCTTGCATTATAGCTCCTGACCAAAATGGCGACCTCCATCCAAAGAGACAAGTCAAGAGACAAATATCACGCTTATACCGCGATATCGTCGTCTATTACCCTGCCGCGATATCAAAACTTTATGCGCCCTATACCACTTTTTATATTGCAGCGACTGACAATATTTATTTTATTTCTTAAAAATATCTAACACCAAAGTCATGGCATTGCGCCGAATATTGACCAGCAATAATGTTGTCAGTCATTTGTGCAGGAGATATTGTCAGGGTGAGTATATTCTTTATTATTATTTTTTAAATGACATTGCAAAGAATAGCAGTTTGTCTGGTTATTTATTACGTTGCTATATATTTGTTTTCCTCAAAGACAGTCATCAAGTAGGGTCAACAAGTAATCCTGTGGCTGTACTAACAATCGTCACACCATTTGTTATTAGTTAATCCCTATAATATACCCACCAATCAATGCTAAATATCACATTTTGCTATGGATGTCTTCACTCACCTGGTTAGGTTCCCCTTACTGAGCATTGACTTTGGACAGGAAATGAAAGAAAGGAACATAAAGGAACCCTAACAAAAAGACGTGCCAGCCCCGATCGAGAGTACCGTCGGTGTAAAGAGCAAATTCAATAAGGCTGGAATTGTGCGCCTTCATATAGTTTCACTACATAGCTCTAAACATTTCACCGCTCATATCCGATACAGACATTTACAAACCAATGAAAACAGAGTGGGAAACAATTGAAGCGTAGCGATAGCTGATAACACATAATCATGCCAGTCACTCAGCATATTTGAACAAAACATTCCCCAGTGTTTCCTCTAGTGACTTTTTGAAGCATGATAAGCTAGGCGCGGTTATGTAACGGGGTTTTCGGCGGCGATCGCCTTCGCGGGCTGTGCTGCTCAGCGGCTGGCCATGCAATGCCACTTCGCCCCGACCCGTACAAAACAATTCGAAGGCAGGTCAGTCGTCGGAGAGCACAATAGGCCTACAACTGCACGGTGAGGACTCAGACTCCCACTGAGCGCGAGAACATTATGGGGATTTATAAATTACTTTGTCACAATGGACGGAAAAAACACGATCGATCATGCAGGCTGTTATCTCATACCATTCTGACCTTTCTTGGGTTTCCAAAATGTATGCGTCCTCACCCCATTACAATTTAAATATATCTGTTATATATTTAGGTTAATTTGGTTCTGCGGTTTTCTGCCATACCCCGTGGTAACACTACGCAGAGGATCATTCCCACTGATCTAATGCAGTCATACTCCCTTGAGTCAGACTCATTCACCCCCCCCCATTCTTCAATCCATTCATCTCTTTCATTCCATGCGTAAACTGTCAGTTGATCTGCCTGACCCCTCCTTTTTCCTATACCCCAGTGGTGCGTAGTGCTGTAAACGGGAAAAAGTTCCCCAGTTTTCGGGCCTGCCTAATGGCTTCCCATGGACTTAATATAACGTAACGATTAACAATTTACCAATTTAAGTTGCCAGGTCCGCCGTTGTAGCCTTGTATAGTCCAGCGCCCGCGTATACTGCGATACTAGGTTATCACGACCATTCCTTCCGGGCTCGCAAGAGACGTCTCCCGACACTGCTTGCAGCAGCCTACTAAACCGAAGTTTCACTGCCGGAGTTACCTGGCTGATCGTGGGATAAATCCGTCTTGCAGTCACCACAAATGAGATGGACCTAATGTTGTCTGTCGCCCCTGCAGTGTGTACCCGGGCTGCCACCGTAGCCTAAGACTCCGAGGTCGTGATCGCTGCAAAAGCTCTCCCAGCTTCCAGGATCCAGATGGACATAACCTAATGAATCTCCGAGGTCGTGATTCCTGCGGATAATTTTCTCCACAGGACTTCCACGATGGACAAAACCTCCGAGGTGTGACCTGTAAGCCCTCTCGAAAAACAACGCCTTACGAGTCCTTCTTCCAGGGATCACGAGGGAACATAATCTCCGAGGGTCGTGATCCCTGCGAAGCACTTCTGCAAATAAATCGACTTATGAAGCTTCCCAGGCTTCACGAGGGACATATCCTAAAACTCCGAGGTCGTGATCCTGCGAAAGCTCGCGCCTAGCGAGTTAATGAGTTTCCCAGCTTCCAGGGATCCACGATGGAATAACCTATGAACCTCCGAGGTCGTGATCCTGCGGAGAATTTGCCTGCCCAGGCTTTCACGAATGGACAATACAAAACTCCGAGGGTCGTGACCCTGCGAATACCTCTGCTGAACCAAGCGACTTATGAGTCTTCTTTCCAGGGATCCCACGATGGACATACCTAAAATTTTGCGTCCGAACTCGTAGTAAGCGTAAATAAGGCACGGGCACTTACCGGCTTATTATCGGCATCACGAAGGGGGCCCCTAACCACTGTTCCGCGCCGGCCTCTCCGTTCAGGGCGTCTCAGCCATCACTGGGCGTTCTGAATCCTCTCAGATCACTCGGTTCAACCAGGGCATTTTTCCGCGACTTAACTGCGAACTTTGGCCTGGCTTATAACACACGGCTGCAAATTCAATCCCCCACATCTGGAGGAGAACGTATAAACCGTCAAAATATCAATTATCTCTTTCTCAATTAAATCTCCAATTCACTCCACCCCTTAACCCATTCCTCGACAGTGCAGTGTACCGTGTCAGACAGGAATATACGGTCAAGGCCCGTGGTCACGTGTTTCTCTATTGCCTCTAAATTTCCCATTTTGTCCATTAATCATGTCAGTTTTCGCTCATTTCACTGTTTTCGTCAAGTCAGTATGCAGTCAGTCATCAGTCCATCCAGTCCGTCATCAGTCAGTCAGTCAGGTAGTCAAGTCAGTCATCGTCAGTCAGTCAGTCAGTCATCTCAGTCAGTCATCAGTCCATGCGTCTGTCCAACACTAGACCGCATTCCGTCAGGCTATCAGGTCCGTCATCTGTCAGTCCAGTCGGTCCGTCGAACACTATGGTAAATAAAAATCGTAATCCACCACACAAGATAACTATAATGAAAATAGCAACCTTACTAGCTCAATTCACGCATAAGATTAAACACATTGTAATTGTTTTCATTTGTTCTTACCTGAATTGTTTGTGGAGGTATGGTCATCGCACCACCCGTCAAGTAGATTCTAGTGTACTTAGGAACACAAATTTACATATAAACAATCATTTAGTCTTAAGGATCGTATTGCATTTTCAACCAAATATAATTCGTGTGTTAAAGTTTTATCAAATTAACCGCCGATACACCTTAAGGAACAATGAACATTGTCAGCGAGAAATCATTTTTCCTTAATTTACAAACACCACGTTCAGAGTCATCCAAAATAAACACGAATTAAATGCAGCATCTCTTACTAGTAATACAAATTCAAATACTCGCTCGACAGGATGAATTCATGACAAAATACCGAACCACTTCTTCAGAATTAATGTCGTTTAGTCTGTCGAATCTCAAAAGAGTAAGACCGCATCCGCTGTTCAAACAATAAGATTTTTTCGTAACTTTGAGTGGGTGTGGCGTTACAAAATATGGACCGTCGGTCCCACCACAGTATGCGCAGGTGATGCCCTTCATTCGTAAAACCAGGAATTTCATCAGATAGTTCATTCCCTCAGTCCCTACCAGTAAAGATATATACATTTAAAGATACAATTTTTTTTCGTCTTACTACAAACCCAGCAAAATATGCCAATTTAACCATAAGTACGACGTATGCGACCAAAATCAAGTTAGTATACAAGAACATGTCATATTGACTTCACACTACCCTCCCATAATCGGTCCACCCCCAAAATCCCCTTTAAGCCCTTGATACCCTCCTGCCTCATTAGTCCCCACGCGCCATCTGTCCGGTACGGGTCAGGGGTGCCGAGCGAAACCCCTGGCCCGTGCCCGCTCAAAAACACCCGCTAGGCACTGTGCCGGCACATTCACTGACCGGGTTATCTCAGGTCAACTGTCCAAATGGCTGGCACCACTCAGAATAATTTGATGGCTAAGATAGCAGCTCGCGAATCATGGCAGAGGTAAAAAGGGGGGGGGGGGGTAAGGCAGTGCAGCAGATATATATGGCACCGTAACTCGCCTTTTTCTCCGTGGTGTTAGTCGGGGCCGGGGCTCTGCCGGCCCGGTCAAATTTGCGTCTTGGCCAGGACCCACTCTGATCAACTGTCCGCGAGCTGTCCAGCCGGGCCCCCTGCCTCCGAGCCGAGCTCTCCCCTCTCCCAGCCGAATTGTCCTTCCGCTCCCTGAGTCCCTCATGCTCTTGCTGCCAGGTTCTTTTTTCTTTTTTTTTTTCTTTCCCCAAGGCTTTTACTTCTTTCGGCACATGTGCCTTCTCCGATTGGTCGATTCTGTAGGCTGCGGGCCAGGCGACACCCTCAGGCACTGGGTCCACTCTTTACGTCCCCGCGCGGCTGGCGGCGGTCCATATTTTGCGCCCCCAAATCCGGGTCACCCTCCTCGGCTCGGCATAAAACAAGGCGCTTGCCGACCGCCGCGCCGCCGTCCGCGTCGATCACCTGCGTGGGCCGGACTTCGAGCCGTCCCACCTCACCCGGCAGGCCGGTGCCCTGTTTACTTTATAGACGTTTCAGGGCAGGGGCACTTTCACATCCGCGTTCTCCCCGGCCTTTTCTGCGAACAGCCTGGATTGAGTTGCTGTGGCGGTGGGTCGGAGATTTGAATGCGATACTCGTTTTAGAGTAGCGACTATGGTCTCAACGCATAAGAGAGGCATGCAAAAAATGTTATCTCATTACAGTTACAACATCTTGTGGTAAGTACTAGTTAGCACTAGTGGCTGATTGTACTAGATGGCACTAGTGGCACCATGTTACTCTTGATACACTACATTTCCTCCTCCCTAACAAAACACTTGGTCCATCACCATGGCTAACAGCACTGAATACCCATTAGACACAGTAACACTTGGGCTTGCAAACAACTCGCCCGCTCCGCGTACAGTCCAGTTATGCACTCTCACAAGCACTAGAGTCTGGTTGTGCCGCCGAACCAGGCGACGACACCACGCGTCTTGGTTCATCACTGCCGCCAGGTGACACCACCGGATCAACGAATGACTCTGTCAGCGGCTCCGGCTGTTCCAGTTCCTCTGGCAGCTCTGGCAGCCCTGTCGGCTCCAGCGTCTCCAGATCCACCGGCAGCTCCGTCGGCGTCGACGTCTCCAGCTCCACCGGCAGCTCCGTCGGCTCAGACGTCTCCAGCTCCCCCGGTAGCTCCGTCGACTCGGACGTCTCCGAGCTCCCTCGTTCCACCGGCAGCTCCGTCGGCTCTGACGTCTCTCGTTCCACCGGCAGCTCCGTCGTCTCCGACGTCTCCAGCTCCGTTGGTGGCTCTGCAGTCTATCTCGTGAGACGCTCAGCGGGGACCAGAGCTCCGCCTGCCAACAGAAAACTGTTAGTCCTCCGTTCAACGATTCGGATCGGCTGCGAGTACCTGACCGGCCCTTCCTCGGACTGGGCCACTTACCGGACCCACTCGCCGACGCGGAAGTCCGGCGTCTTCGTACGTCTGGTCCGGTCTGTGTAGTCCTTCGGGCGACGCTGGCGTTCCGCCACTCGTCTCCTCAGCTCTCCTGAATCGGTCGTCTGCTCCGGAGACTCGTTGATACTCCCGGCGTGGAGACCAGTTCGCAGACGCCGTCCGTGCAGCAGTTCTGCCGGACTCCCGCCCGTCGTAGCGTGAGGCGTGCTGCGATACTGTTGTAGGAGCCGCTGCATGTAGACACACCTGTCGGTCCCCTGGCGGCCTCCCGCCTGCAGCGCTGTCTTCACCATGCGGCTGCACTGTTCCACTGCGCCCGAGTCACGGCGTCCGACTCGGAATTGCTGGATGTCCACGTCCCGCAGGTAGCTCCTGAAATGAGATGATGTAAAGTGCGTGCCAGTGTCGGACACGACCTCACGTGGATACTCCTCACGAGACGCAATAGCTTCCAGGAACTCAATCGCCGCCCGACTGCTGGGCTCTGAACAACATCGAACTTCCACCCACTTCGAGAAATAGTCGACAAGGACTACTGTGTAACGCTGACTGCGCGGCGCAACCATAGGACCAATGAACTCTAGTCCCACCTTGTCCCACGTCGTAGTGGGTAGCGTTACCGGATGCGGCGGCGCTTGCCGCGGCACAGCCGTCTTGTGCACCGAACACACAGTTTCACCGGGTCGACAACTTCAGGGCCATCTGTAAATATCTGCCCAACAGTGGAGTCTCTGCATCTACCACATACACAGAAGCGATGCAACTCATGTCATTGCAAGCACTGACCTCAACTTGCAGGACACCACGCACCGGAAGACGGTGGCCATCGTACGCCTCCAGCCTCGTGGTCGTACCTGTCAGTGTCAGATCACCAAACATCCTCTGGTACAGCTTGAACGGCAGGATACTGACGGCAGAACCAGTGTCAGCCAACATTCTCACCGGCTTCCCTGCCATCAGCACCTCGGTCCACAGTGCATCAGGGTGAGAGATGTTTAAACTCAGCACTTGTACAGCCTGAACCTGACGGGGTTTAGGACGCCGACAATACTTGGCATAGTGCCCAAGCTCGTCACAGTTATGACATCGTCTACCACGTGCCGGACATGCAGCAGATCGTGTTTTTTGGGACCACCACAACGGAGGCACCATGCCTGTGACTGCTGGGCTGGGCTGTACCCGCTTCGCTGCCGTCCACCGGTCTCCTGTGCCACTGCAGCTATCTCCACCTCCGCCGGCGTCGCTGCCGCCGACCCGGCCACCGTCAGCGCCGGCGATGCTGTTGCAGTGGTACTCACTGTCAACACCCGCTGGCGCTCCGCAATGCCTTCCAGCACCCGTGCTATTTCTAGCGCCTTGCAAAGGGTCAGATTCGGATCAGCACACAATCTCTCACGGAGCTTCACAAAAGAGCATCCCTCAATAAACTGCTCACAAACAAACTGCCCCTGCAGTGCACCAAACTCACACACCTGCTACTGAGCTCCTGCAGCTCGGCAGCATACACTTCAGCCGACTGGTGCGGCTTCTGAGCACAACGTCTGAACAGCATGCGCTCCGTGTGCACAGGCCTTTGCTTCGGAAACAACCTGAGAAACACGTCAGACACATTCTGAACTCGATCCCCCTATTCCTTGACTGAGTCTGGTAGATTTGCAGTTGCGGCAAAATAAAGTCGCCGTGCCTCCTGCCCCACACAGTGCAGTAGCAAGGCTTCCCGCCTGGCGACGCTCCAGTCTTCCCAGCCACTAGCGAGGGCATATATATTAAATTCACGGAACCATGAACTCCACGGGACCTGCGGCCGACCCGGGGTGGCGAGAAACAGGGGTGGTGCCCGACACTCCATTATCCGTAACTTGCCTTACTTTCGGTATGAGTTCTGCGGAGTTGACTCACGCACTGTCAAACTTGATCTCGTCCTCGTCGCCATAATGTTGTGTCCTGTATTGACTTCTAGGGCACCGAAACAAAACAAGTACAGTGAACGGCACATGAACAGCTTAGCTCTCGTATGACACACCGCCATCACCACGCTCCGGCACACACCAGCCACGCCCGACTCTCGACCCGAACAGCACCAACCGCCCTCGGGGACGCGCTAGGTCAACTGGCCAAGTCACCGTCCAGTGGATGACCTGAACTGTGACTATTGGCGGCTGCCACTAGATGGCCTAGTGGCCCGTGTTGCTCTCGATAACACTCCTAATAATAGTGTCAGGGAAAATGTAATAATGCACAAAAAAAGTTAAGTTTTGTAATCATATTAAATAACGCTGTCGGGATGTATTGTTGGTATGGAACCAGGTTCTGCCTCCTGGCAGTCACATAGCCAGGATTTTCTCAGGGGGGGGGGGGTCACGTCAGTGCACAGTGCAAGTATCAAATTTTGCTCCCCAGTCAAATATTGTTGACGGGGGTGAGTGGTAGGGTCAGGTCGTCAGAGAATCCCATTATATCAAATGTAATTTTGTTTTGCCCAGGGAGGGCCATGGACCCCCTTGGCTACATCCCTGCCTCCCAGACACATAATATCTAACACCAGACTTTTTTATTTAACATGTCAGTAGTTTCAACCTTTGGGCACTAGTTAATAGTTTGATTGTACTTCAATCACCAGTGTAAAGTGTTCACCTCACAACTGTTTCATGGGTACTTGTGCTGCTAAACTTAAAATAATGTGGCTTGCCATGCTAATGCTGATTTTGACCGGGTATACCCCTAGGATGCTTCCAGTATGATTGCTTCTCTTTCCCTTTACCAACATTTTGAATGCATTGTTAAAGTTGTGTAGTGTATGTTCAATGTTCATGGATGAATGAAAGTGTGAATGAATGTGGTGCCCAGGGAAGGAACGTCAGTCATTTACTGGATTCTTTGATGACTACTTAGGCCTTCTCTTATTTTACTTTTATATTATCTAATAATAGATTCTCTCTCTTCTTCTGCTTATTTACATTTATTTCCATTTCTTATCTTGGAGTGCTGCATCTTACTATTTTATGTTTCTGGTGTTAACTTAAGGTGCTGTGAGTTGTTGGGATAGAGGAAGGGGGACTCCTGGTCACCTGTTCTTGGTTGGTGGCATATAATAAAATAACGGTATAGTGCTATCTTTTAAGCTCAGGCTGTTATTGACTTCTTCATGCGGATTTCAGGGCCACCCAGCAGAGATCCAGCAGCATATTTCTTCAGCAGCAGGGTCCAGGAGCTGTTGTTCCAACTGAATGACAAACAGCATGACCTGGTGTTTAAGCCCAGAAAACTAGGCCAGAAGCTGGAGGCACCTCAGTATGTGTTCATGACTGAAGAAGACGTTGACAAGGTGATAAATTATGTGCACTTTATGCTGTTTATATAGTATATTATATATATATATATATATATATATATATATATATATATATATATATATATATATATATATATGTATATTGCAGTGATTGGTAATATATATTTAGGAAGGCCTTTTAAGATATTTAGTGTTTTTTATGAAACTTACAATTTCATCGCAATCGGTCGATAAATATGCGAGTTATTCCCGAACTGATAAAAAACGAGGAGTTGGTATCCCCCCACGCCGTACACTGGTGAGGGCTAAGAATACATTTGGTGAAATGCACCCCAAATGTTCAAAATAACATCGGTGTATTGCATAACATCGGTGTGCTGAAGAGACTTGCATCGGTGTATGCAAGTCTCTTCACTTGCATCGGTATAAGCAAGGCAAGTCTGCAACTTGCCCACTGTGAGTTGTTTGGTATCAATGCACACCTCCAGCATCAGCAGCAGACCCTGCTGACAGCTGTAGTCCCCAGACGTCCTCTCAGACACCTCTGACTCCTGTACCACCTCCTCTACCACAGGAGCGTCGCCGTATCGAGCTGCGTCTCCGAGAGAAGCTGCAGGTGCCGCCGGTGCTGAGTCCTCGCAAGCCGATCGAGCGGGTCCTGGTCGAAGACCCGGGACTGGCTGGTCTGCACGACTCCAAACTGGTCTGCATAGACATCTCTCCAGACCTGCCCTGATAGGGTACGGACCGAGCCGGCCTGGCCTGCTGCGGCCTCCTGGCGTGCCTAGGAGGGAAATTGGTATTTTGTTGGTTGATTGGAAGGAAGTGTATGTCTAAAATTAGATGTCTTATGCACAACAACGGTCGCCATAAACAGACGTTTGGTTGAAACGTTGTTCAGTGCTCTTGCGAAAATTCACCCAATATTTTTTTAATTAATTATTTTTTTACTTCGAGAAAAAGGTCATATCAATTACTGTGTTCTACCTATAAGACGTTTGGTTGGTTTAAGTGTGCCCTCCGCGATTTTTTCGGCAGACTGCCTGTGTCTGACAGTAGCGCAGCCAAGACCTTTAGAAAGGGGAGAGCAAGCCAGTCATGGATGGAGCCCCCTAAAAATATACCCCTGGATATGTAAAACTCTAGGGATTTCGGCCAACTTTATTTTGCGAGGGTCCCTTTTTAACAATTGTATTTTGCAACTTATTATTTTTTCAACAGACTCTAATGGCCCCTTGGCAGACTCGAGAGGCCCCTGAAATCAGACCCAATGGGCCCCTGGACATGCCCGAGAGGTCCCCGGACAGGTTTTTGGGTCCCTGAGTTGGTTCAATGGGCCTCTGGACATGCCAAAGAGGCCCCTGAGCTTCGAAAGCCCTTCATTGTCTCTGAGGGCCCTTGTCATGCACCAGGAGTGACCCCTCGCCTGGTTTGAAGGGCTCCTCTGTGGCCTTTTTGAAAGTCATTAACCTTAATACAAATGGTATTGTGGGCCAATCTCGGTGGTCCCCCTGCAACCCGTAAGCCGTAAGGGGAGGGGGCAATTTCCCTCTTTGCCCCATCCCTGGCTGCGCTACTGATGTCTCACGTGGTTTTTCGGCAAACTGCATGTGTCTCACGTGATTGGTCGCGTCGTGGCGTTCCTCTCGCGTGATTGGTCGCGTCGTGGCGTTCCTCTCGTGTGATTGGTCGCGTCGTGGCGTTCCTCTCCTGTGATTGGCCGCCGTGGTGTGTTTCAGAGGCGGATGATCAGTGTCAGGGAGGCGGACGGCACGCTTCGGACAGCCAACTGGGACGAGCGGTCCCGCATCTGTCAGATCTTCCTTCCCGTCGAGGGACGCAGCATCACGCCGCCAAAGATGTTCGAAGACCCATACCTCACGGTTAGATACACAGCAAACAAACATCTCACGTCAAACAGCTATGGAAGGCAAATGAATGGCTTGTATGTCTTGTAGGCGCTAATCTTGATTGATCAGTCACGATACAAGTTCATGCCATATGTTATGCATACTCGCATAGCATGCTCGCGTGTATGCAAGTCTCACTTTGCCCCCTTTCGTTGTTCACTTGTTGCCCTGTTTTCGTCTGTCTGACTGTTCCCGTTCCGGCTGCCCAAGAGTGTCTGGACCGTGAGGACTACTCCCTGGTGCTGGTATTCACTTGTTGCCCTGTTTTCGTCTGACTGACTGCTCCCCGTTCCGGCTGCCCAGGAGTGTCTGGACCGTGAGGACTACTCCCTGGTGCTGGACCGGGCCTGCGTGCAGTTCGAGCCAGACGACCCGGACTACATCCGCGTCACTAGCGCCACCTACGATCACATGGACGCGGCGAGGCTCTATGACCGGCTACAGAGCACGCGCCACTTCGGAGCGCTGGCCTTCTACCTGGCCTGGAACCGGCGTATCGACAACCTGCTGCTGCACTTCATACAGCTGGAGAAGTAAGTCGCTGCCCCGCCCGTCGCGCCAATGCGCGCGCGTGTGGGGTGTTAACTCCTTTGGGATATGTATCATTACATGCCCTTCACCTTACAACATCCACCTTATAATCCTCCCGACTGCCGGTCCTACATCATCCACTATCACGCCGACGTTATCCCGGGTCTGGTGGTCGCTGGCCACCGGGCTAAAGACGGCCTACGTGCCGTCCCCCGGGAGTGGTGGCCGTCGGCTGGGCCTTCCTCGCAGCTTCGTCCTGCGGGGATGGGGCGGCTGCCCGGCCGGTGTTCCATTTTGGCCCACTTTATCCCTTCTCCTTCATCACATGGCTGCGCAATGGTCTAACTAAATGGACCGAAGCGGCCTTATCCAACACCGAACCAAACCAAACACCTTGCAAAATATGTCCACGCTGCACTCAGGTCTTTAACATTTACTTAATAATGCA
The DNA here is from genome assembly GCA_014673585.1 of Semibalanus balanoides. Lineage (NCBI taxonomy): Eukaryota > Metazoa > Arthropoda > Thecostraca > Balanomorpha > Balanidae > Semibalanus > Semibalanus balanoides. The sequence continues at coordinate 325,284 of VOPJ01015579.1, read as the reverse complement.
TTAATCATGGTCAAGCATGTCATCTACTCACACCTTTCGTTCACCTTACCTACAAATCAATACAATATACTCTCCCTGTGATGGATGGCTTTAGGAGGAATGTGGCGTGAATTTGGATTGTTAAGTCTTTAGAAGAGGCCATTGCTTCTCACTCTTAGATAGTATAGTGGTGAGTATCCCCGCCTGTCACGCGGGAGACCGGGGTTCGATTTCCCCGGCTGAGAGCTTTTTCGCCTTGGCCGGGTAAGTTTTTTCATGCTTGCATTGCGGTTCTGTCACGTCTCGATGCCTCTCAATGGGTCTCAAGTGCGTTAATTGAGACTCATTGAAACCCATTGAGCCGCAGTCGAGACGTGACGAACGCACCGCAACGCGTGAAAAAACGCAGCCGTGTTGGGCGCCTTCGAATCACCAAAGTGTGACTGAATGGGCCAATGGGATTGTGAACAGCGCGTAGAATTGCTTGCTTCTAGTGGCTTACTGCCTCATGGTTGTAATGTTATACACGTCCGTATTACGTTGCGTGCGATATGCTTTTTGGCGGGCCTTCGGTGTTTGTGTATGTTCGGAACGGTTTCACGAACGGCTGTTCGTTTTATTTGTTGTTGTTTGCAAGTGAACTGACCGCTGGGCAGCTTGATATCAGGCCACTTAGTGAAGATGTTTCGGTGGTAATGTGCTATTGAACGTTCGATTACATCAATCCTCCTTCCTCGGTCACCAGGCTGGACCAGGCAGTGAAGCTGATCCACCTCACCTGGCGCTGCTGACGGTCAGCGACAATCAGCGCCAGGCCACGCCCACCCAGCAGAGCGCCGACCAATCAGAACACTTCTCATCGTCATCGTCCGACTCCGAATCCGACTCCGACTCGGACGCAGAGGAGGCCCACCTAGAGACGATACGGGTTAGTGATGTCCTCTGTAGATGGCGTTAGGGGCGGATTGGTGTGGTATGCATACAATACGCTCGCAGGCCGCCTCGCAGGTTCCAACATCTTTGACATTTACTCACTGCTCGTTTGCTGGTTTGTTTTTTGGTGGTCGGTTTTCTGACCGCCCCTGCCCCCCCCCCCACTCTGTTCCCATTAGGAGTACATCTGCCCCTCTAACCGTCCCTGTTCTCATCTGACCGTCCCCTGCCCCGCCCTGTTCCCCTCAGAAGTGCATCTGTCCCTCTGACCGCCCTCTGTCCCGCTCTGACCGCCCTCTGTTCCCCTCTGACCGTCCCCTGTCCCGCCCTGTTCCCATCAGGACTACATAGAGACGGCGTCGGTGAAGCGGCCGATGCTGGAGCTGGCGCTGCAGAAGTTCAAACACCTGGCGTCCGAGCGAAGCCGGGTGGACCGCGAGCAGCGTCACGCTGACGGCAGACAGTGACCTGACCTCAGTGACCTCAGCTGGCCTCAGCTGGGGGGCAGCAGAACAGCCGACAGTTTGGAGGCAGGTTTACCGCTGTAGGCTGCATGTGAGTGGGACGGTTCAGGTGCCGCTGGAGCGCGTACGAACACACGTGGGACAACGTCGGTCTCTTGCCACACTCCGGAATTATTCAGCCTTGTGTGGTGTAACAGCCATGATCGGTACATAATGCTCCGTTCGAAGGCTCCGATCGCGGGCTAGCGAAGACGTGCGTATGTGAGTTACGAAATGCCCTTGACGTTTTTTTTCGCAATGAATGAAGGTGCTGTCAAAGCTTCGAAGCAAGTTGCAGCTGAAGCGGTGTTAATTGTTGGCGCTCCTGTTCGGCTCCCGACAGCGGGGAAGTGTGGCTGATTTGCCCGTCTCTCCGGGCTGCGTCCATCATTGCTCTCCCGGTCGTGCCTGTAGTCGGCAGCACACGCAGTGGCTTCACTTATCGAGCGTGAGTCGCCCATGCCGAACCCAGTCAGCCACTTCTCAAGTGTTGGTGCCCGAACGCCATCGTGTCGGTAAGATATGTGTGCGAGTCAATGTGGAATATACTAGGACGGTTGGTCTTCAACGTGATCCAACTCTGTTGCACTGTAGGCGCGCTATACTTTTTGGACAGGGAAACATCCATCCGGTCAGCCTTTAATAATGGCTGAACATACCACGCTGTGACACATTTATGGCGGTCGTTGGTAAATGATAGGGCTCGTATGTGGATGTTGCTAGGCGATGTCATAGTGGTCTCAAGAGGCGGCACGAATGTTATGACAGGAATCCGATCGCCCGTTTTCCTGTCGCGACGATGTTGATGGCGACCCACGCGATGGGACCACGCTTGCCCTGAGCGGTAGCTGCATTATTGGTTCGTTGGCTAACAGCTCTGAACTAATTACCAACTGAGTCAGTGAGCACTGCTGCGGGGACTGGGAGCTATTGTTTAGTCTTAGGCCAGAGAATGCGCGAAACTCATCAGGGATGGGACAGTGACGTGTATTGTTGCACAGAGACGACACAGTGCGCGTTAGACGGTTTTCATCGACACTGGCGATCCCGGAGATCATTCAAGGGTTCGCAGCTGTCTGAAAGGATGTACGTGCATTAGAGGACACAGAACTCCTGTTATCGAAAGCTTTTGTACCCGCGGATCGGGTAAGCTTTCGAGAAAAAACACTTGATGCTGCTTCATGAGCATAGTCAATTCCAGAAACCTGCAACAGGTGTTACCATTCCACCTTAGAGCACGTCTGCACGGAAATCGTGTCACGAACAGAACCAGCGCGAGCGGATCGTTACGGTCAGCGGTCGGGCTATATGCTGTTCAGTCGTCTGCGTCGATATCGTACGGGTTATCCATGTACAGTTCCCTGCCGCCGTCACCACGCTCCAACACCAGGTCTTCGTCGTTGCCCTCATCGAAGGCGCGACCGTCTCCGAAGTATCTGCCGTCGCGGGCACCGAAGTCCTCCCTGAGGTGGTTCTCATAGTCGTCGCCGTCGTAGTCTGTCGGCAGCAGGGACGGTACGTGTTCAGGTGACAGTGTATGACGGGACAGGGACGGTGCGTTTCAGGTTTAGGAAAACCCCAGTTTGTATGGACCCCCGGGCGGAGGGCGCAGGGGCAAACCCAAGCGGGCGCGGCGACCCCCCCCGCGGGGAGTTTTTTTTTTTTGGCCCGGGTGGGGGTTACTTATTCCCTCAGGTGGACAGTGTATGACGGGACAGGGACGGTACGTGTTCAGTGACAGTGTAGACGGGACAGGGACGGTGCGTGTTCAGGTGACAGTGTATGACGGGACAGGGACGGTGCGTGTTCAGGTGACAGTGTATGACAGGACAGGGACGGTGCGTGTTCAGGTGACAGTGTATGACGGGACAGGGACGGTGCGTGTTCAGGTGACAGTGTATGACGGGGAAGGAGCGTGTTCAGGTGACAGTGTATGACGGGACAGGGACGGTGCGTGTTCAGGTGACAGTGTATGACAGGGACGGTGCGTGTTCAGGTGACAGTGTATGACGGGACAGACATTGCGTGTTCAGGTGTTAATGATGAGTGGTGTGTCGGTATCGACAACCGATGCTGATAGTAATGATTTGGGTGGTTTTCGGGCGCTCCGACGGCCACACCCGAGTCGCGCCGTGCGGTAACACGGCTAACCAGCCGGGAAGCGCTGTGCGGCGCGGACCTCACTGCTGACAATCGATACAGGTGATTAGACCAGCGACGGTGCTGTAGGGTCGCGGTCTGTCCCGCAGCGGTTACGTCGCGGGCACGGCACCGCATCCTGACACGGACACCGCATCGCGGGCTGGGTCGGCCTCAGACGTGACTGACCAGCTGCCCCTGCGGTGCCCGCCGTGTAAAGCCCCATGCCGACGCCCTTAACTTGGACATTGGGTTAGAATAAGGATTGATAGGGCTTATCCAGGTCACTACAATGCAACAACTCACATCTGTCATCAGAACTATGGGCAAAAATGACAAGGAAATGGGGCGCGGTATAAAGCAAGAATCGACACTGAATAGCCCATTAATGAGACAGTCGGCAGCTTTTGTGGCGGGCGGAAACAGGATCGGTAGAGGTGTTTTCAGAATGTCGTTCCTATTAAAGTTAATACGCTGGCCGGTGTGGCGCTCTGCACGGCGACATCGACCGAGCCGTACCTCCTCCGGCGTAGTCGTATTGAGCGCTCGTTCCAGCCATCAGCGCGAACGCAAACATCGCAAGGACCATCTGAAAACAAGACGCGTCGTCATTACGGAAGGAAAAAACACGAGGGACAGCGATGTTGACAGACAAGGCTCGGGAAAGTGGAAACAACTATCGTAAATACGCCATTAGTGAGCCGATGTAGCGCAGGTGATTCAACATTGTATGATAAATTGACAAAACGAGGGTAATGAGGGTAATGCGCTATTGAGCATCAACAATGAAGTGATGGACTAAGAACCACTTGTGGACACTTGGGTCCGTTAGCCTACTTCGCCAACCAAATGGGAAAATCCATCGTAATCTTTCCAACATCGACGTACCAAAACACGTCATGCTCTAACGATTGACTATGGCATATTTATTGACATCGTAGTAGCCGTCCCCTATACATGGCCGAAGCCAAAGGAGCTATTCCTGGCACAGAGTCACACAATGATGGCGTTGAAGTGGGTAAGACAAGCATACAGTACAGTTAAAAGGATAAAAGAACAATGAACATGGTCATCACAGTCTATGAATACATGGCTCTAGTTCACTGATGATCACATTCACTGTCCGAATCACAGACCGTGTTTGGCCTGTTGGTGGCTGTAATCACAGGCCGTGGTGGCTGTTGGTGGCTGTAATCCCGGGCCGTGGCGGCTGTAATCACAGGCCGTGGTGGCTGTTGGTGGCTGTAATCACAGGCCGTGATGGCTGTAATCCCAGGCCGTGGTGGCTGTTGGTGGCTGTAATCACAGGCCGTGGTGGCTGTTGGTGGCTGTAATCACAGGCCGTGGTGACTGTTGGTGGCTGTAATCACAGGCCGGTGGTGCTGTTGGTGGGCTGTAATCCCGGCCGTTGGCGGCTGTAATCACAGGCCGTGGTGGCTGTTGTGGCTTGTAATCCCAGGCCGTGGTGGCTGTTCGGTGGCTGTAATCGGCAGGGCCGTGGTGAAATGGTTGGTGGCTTGTAATCACAGGCCGTGGTGTTGTTGGTGGCTGTAATCGACAGGCCGTGGTGGCTGTTGGTGGCTGTAATCACAGACCGGGTAGCTGTTGGTGGCTGTTAATCACAGGCCGTGGTGGTGTTGGTGGCTGTAATCACAGGCCGTGGTGGCTGTTAGTTGGCTGTAATCACAGAACCGTGGTGACTGTTTGGTGGCTGTTAATCACAGGCCGTGGTGGCTGTTGCAGTGGCTGTAATCCCGGGCCCGGGCCGTGGGTGGCTGTTTGGTGGCTGTAATCCCGGGCCGTGGTGGCTGTAACAACAGACCGTGGTTGACGTTGTTGCTGTTGGTGGCTGTTGGTGGCTGTTGGTGGCTGTTGGTGGCTGTAATCCCGGGCCGTGGTGGCTGTAATCACAGACCGTGGTGACTGTTGGTGGCTGTTGGTGGCTGTAATCCCGGGCCCGGGGCCGTGGTGGCTGTTGGTGGCTGTAATCCCGGGCCGTGGTGGCTGTAATCACAGGCCGTGGTGACTGTTGGTGACTGTAATCACAGGCCGTGGTGGCTGTTGATGGCTATAATCACAGGCCGTGGTGGCTGTTGGTGGCTGTAATCCCGGGCCGTGGTGACTGTTGGTGGCTGTAATCACAGGCCATGGTGGCTGGCTGGCTTCTCCATGTTACTCACCGCCACAGTAGCCCTCATTCTGCGCTGTTCCTCTCGTGCTCTCGATGTCGTGAGTCGTGACCTCGTACACGCGTCAGCCCTGCAGCTGGCCTGAGGAGGAGCCCACCTGGAGCGGCCGGAGCGTCACGGACAGAATCTGAGCGCAGACTGCTGCCGTCGGTTGGTCGGCACGGCCAAGGCACGGCCCTGCCTCGGCGGCGGTGGCAGATCCGAGCGGAGGCCAGTGGACAGGGAGCGCTGACGGCGGCCACGCGCGCAGCCGAGGGGCGGGTCTCGCCCGGCAGCGATGAACGCGCTCGTGACGCGTTGCCATGGCGACCGCCACGCCGCTGCACGGTTGTTAGGGATGCCGTGACCGGCTTTTCACAGCGGCGATGGCATTCTATAGCGCTAATTGAGATGGTGGAAATCGCTCGGGCATTCAAACGTACTCGGCATTCGTAATGCCGTCGGGCATTGACAATGGAAGTTTATGGCCACTTTTGGAGTGAGTGGACCGAACTTCGTGCACATTGCCCAACTCACAATGGGAGAAGATGTAATGCGGTAATTAGCCTTTTATGCACGGACAAGCACGGACACCTCAGACCTTTTACAATCTTGCATCAGCGATGTTACGGTACAGCGATGTTGTTTATCTATAGGCCTATGCCTATAGACAAACAACTTGCTGGCGTATAAGACAGCTGCACAGGTTTTCTCAAAACGTACCCTATAGGCTAACATCGAGGTCGTCCTCTGCCTCGCTGCCAGAGGACGGTATCACACAAAGACCATCCATCGGGACAAAAACAAATAACTCATCTCTAACTCTAATTTCAGTATACAGTCGGAGTTGGATTACAACATCGTATTCTATCCATCTATATGTAGCATGCTTCCCTGTACTATTACGAGTCGATCGGTTCAACCGGATACCCCTAATAGGAGCCAAAATACAATTAATTGACATTCATTAATGTCGCATCATGCGTCCCACATCGGTATCAAACGTACACCGATCAATGCAGACGATCCGGGCAACTAGGTGCATCACGGGCACCGGGTTCTCATCAGCACGTTCTCAAGGCACAGACAAATTAAGTCGATCCGTTCCCGACAGTATTTCACCCAAAACACGTTAAGTTACTTAAAAGAAAATTGCCAGAAATGGTAACTTATATAATTTTGCGGCATTCAGCGTCTCTAAGCCCCGCGAGTATTTTCTTGAATAACAGCTGTTGACACATGCGTCGCATCTACGGCATCTTGCTGAAATTTTCAGCAGCTAAGTTTAGTGTTTACGACAACTAAACGCATCCTATCAAAATATGCAGTGTATACGACTATTAGGTCGTGACCTTTTCGTCAAGGTCATGTCAGATCCCAAAGGACCATTGACCTGACCCAAAATGCCACCAGGTGATCTAAAAGCTCAAAATGGGATGCCTTTGGATTCGCCTTTTGAGTCCAGACATGTGCATGGATCTGAAAGTAGGATCTATGATCCCAGAGGATCTCTCGATAAAACGCAATGTTTGAATCTGATTCGTATCCCACTGTGGATCCAACACGTACAGAATGGTATCAGCATTGGATTCTTGAGATCCCAGTGTGGGTTCTGTTCGATTAAATTTTTGCAGGGATCTGGATCCAACAGCCAAGTCCCATTTATAAACAATGAAAACTGGATATATGGGTATGCGCCAACGAGATATCGGATCCGACTTGCTATTAATTGCCATAATTTTGCAGACTATTTTATGCGCACAAAATCGATACTAAAAAGGCATTAAACCCATGCTAAGTGTGCTGTATATAACAACGGACAATGACAGGGTACTGACAAATACTATTAACGAAATTGTGTTCGGAAAATACCACGAAATGTATAATGGTCCGGTTCTAGAAGGATCCAGTCGGCGGATCCCGAAATGCAAATGGTGCCCTGTGGAGTGCTCTCGGGATACCAATGCGGATATGTCGGACATTAATATTGAAGACGGATCTATGATCCCATGCGACAATTAGTGTGAGGTGGATCTATTTGATCCCAGCGGATACCGGGATCCATATCCCATAGATCAGATCCCGAGATCCGTTTTTGGGATCCGAGCACATGTCTGCTTATGACAAACAACACGTTACTTTTTACGGTGTTCCTCTATCCCTATCCGTTCGGAAGTTATACTAATCACCCTGTACATGTGATGTAGTGCAAAACGCATAGCAATTCTCACTATGGTGACGATTTACGTGACCTAAGCAGACATGTTTGATTCCGGTGGAATCAAATCCGATTCCGGAATCGATTTCATTTGTACTGGAATCGGATTCGATTCCGTTGGCATCTGCATGAAATCGGAATCAATGGCTATTTCAAGCGATTCGATTTATTTTCTTAAAGATCACTCCGACGGTGAATTTAAGCATTCTTGAAGTTCTTTTTCTTTGAGCATGAATAGCTAAAGCAAAGCTAGACGACAATTTGCTACCTATTGAGGGTCAAGAAACATTGTCCGCCCCTGTAGCTCAGTGGGAGAGCGATGGTCTTCTGACCTATTCCGGTAGTGGCAGCCCGGGTTCGAGTCGAATCGGCGCTCGCTATTTGCTCCCGACTGGGATGGCCTGCGGCCGGTGGCAGCGGTCGCACTCGAGACCAGGTGGCGTCAGCGAGCGAGGCCGACCGTGTCCAGGGTATGTCGGGCACGTAAAACTTTCGTTTCTAAATTCTGCCGGCCAACAGGAATTGCGCGATCGGGTGGTTCGCGATGAGGTCAGGACCAGCACAACAAGCTCTGCTTAGCGCGGGTCCTGACCTCGGAAAGCTATCCATACAAAACATTCAGACTAATTTTATTTTAAAAAAATGCTCTCTAATATTATATTATGCTTATTTAGGTGGTGACATACAAAGATCTTCGCCAATGACAACGTTATGTTTATTGTACCGTACATACCGTAATATTCTCTTATCCTTATTTTTCAAGGCATTGTGGTTGTAAGCAGACATGTGCATGGATCTGAAAGTTAGATCTATGATCCCAGAGGATCTCTCGACAAAACGCAATGTTGGATCTATGATCCCACTGGATCCCAC